>AZIM01007371.1:16504-28354 GCA_000516915.1 Ophiophagus hannah | reverse complement strand
CTGCTTCGTTTGGAGAACCGTCCTCGGGCATCTGACCAAGAGCAGCCATGAGCAAGTGCCTGGCTGATTGTAATTTTTAAAAAAATATATACATGTATTTGTCAAAAGGGGAAAAGCCCCACGGGAAGGTGTTGCAAGTTGTTCTTTTTTAAAAAAATTCCCATTTATATGCCGCCCTTCNTCTCTGGAGCACCATCCATTGTGCTCGGCAATAGCCTTCATTCCATTGTATATGCCTGCTTTATTACCAAGAGGCATTCTTACAAAGTCAGCTTATTGCCCCCAAGGTTGTTCTTTTGTGTTTCACGGGTTTGCATTCCAATGGCGGAGTGGTCACAGTGATGAGGTGGTTGATGCAAGGACAGGCAGAGAGTGGTCAAGAGGCTAAGCTGGCCAGGAGCCAAGAAGTCCCCCCAAAAGGTCTCCTCCTCCTCCGACACAATTCCAGTTGGCTGCTGGGGCCAGGGATGGCCACCAGGGGGCAGCTCACTCCCAGTGTTGAGAGCTCTGGTGCCAACTTCCCTCTCTGAGGGAAAGTGCCCATCGCCTTCCCCAGTTCACCCACCAGGCAGGGTCTGGGCTTCCACTGGCTGGGCAAAGAAAACAGCCAGAACACTTGGCCTGCCGGAGGGGGAGAGGAAAACCCCCAAATTAAAGGGCACGGGCACCCTCCTAGCTTCCTGTGGGTCATCAGGCACCCTGCAGGGGGGAGATTCCTCCCAGCCCTCCCCCTTGGCTCTGCCCTCCTGGGCCTCTTTGCACCCCAAGGTCCCCCCTGCTGAGCTGAAAGGCCTTGGGTGCTTTGCCTCTCTGACGAAGGGGGAGGGGGTCACCTTGGAGTGGGGGCACCTTGCTGCTCCCTTTCCCAGGGCTCCTCATCCAGATTGCCCCCCCTCCAAATCCCACCCTGAACGGGGGTAGGGGAAGCATCTGGGTCTGTGGCTCTCCCCTGCTTATTGACCAAACACAAAGGGCAGTGCTTGTGGGTCCCAGCCCATCTAGCTGGAGTTGTCAGGCTAAATATTTTGAAGGTAACAGGTGAAAACAGCCCTTGGAACGCATCCAGCCCCGGCAGAAGGCCAGNGGCGTGCACGAGGGAGGAAAGAGGCCCGGCCCCACCCAGCTGCCTGCCACACCTGGGGCTCTGGACTGGCCATGCCTCCATTTTCCCAGCCCTTTTGCTGCGGTGTGAACGTGCCAGAGGATGTTGGTGGTTGGGAACAAGGGCCCCCTGCCTCCCTGCTTCAGACCGGTGGCCCCACAGACAGCAGGGTGCTCCTGTCTCTTGTGCCCCCCTGGCACCAAATGATAGTCCAGGGCTGCTGCCAGCCGAGAAGCCAGCCTGGCCCCCCCTTGTCTGAAGCACTGCGNTGGCCCCCCCTTGTCTGAAGCACTGCGGGCTGCCCTGCCACTCGCTTTCCCGCCAGCGCCAGGCTGTTTATGGACCATGGAGAAGAAGGGGAGACAGGGTGTCTCTGGTGCCTGTCTCTGGCCCACCCAGGGGGCCCTGCTCTTCCTCTGCCTGCTCGGGCTCAGCCCTGCACCAGCCTCTCCAGAAAGTAAGTCCCTCCTGGGTTGAGTGAGGTCAGCCTCCGGCCAGGCACAAAGGCACAAAGGCACAGGACTTCGCTGTCCACCCCCTTCCCATCTGGGGTGCCCAGGGCACAGGCCTTGGCTGGGGGGAAGCTCAATGGAGCTGGGCTGGGTCAGCCTACAGGGGGCATCAACTGGTGGCTCCATCCACTGGATGCCGGGATTGGAGATGGCATCTCAAGCCAAAACTAGCCAGGGTGGCTCTGAAACCGGCATTCAAAGTTTAGCCTCTTGTGTGAGCTTGGCTTGTGGCTCCAGTCAGAGGGAAGCCCTTAAAATGTGCTTGTTTGTGTGTCTATGTGAGAGAAAGTCAGCTCTTGGCAGCTCCTGGACGAAAAGGGCTGGTTGGAGAAATTGGCATCAGGAGAGAATTGGGGATTGTAATAAAGGAAGAAAAAGCAGCTGGGGCTCCCCACCCCCCCAGGTTTGGCTCTGCCAAGTAGGGGGAGGAACCCACTTTGCAAACCTAGGTTTGAAGTGGCTCTTTCTAGAAAATTATTCCCTGAGACGGCTGAGGGGCAGCGCTTGGCTCCCTCTGCTGATAAGGCCAGGAGAGAGCTGGATTAACCCATTGTCTGCAGTTGGCATCTGAGGGGGGGGAGGGCAGAGGGTCAAACTGCAAATGAAGAGCGGTTCTGCTTTCCTCTCAGGTTGGCACAGGGTCTCAGGGCGAAGTGTTTCTGCTGGATGTTCAGCAGCCTCTCTGTTCAGGGGTGGCAGTCGAAGGTTGTTTCTGCAGGGAAAAATCCACCAAGGGAGAACACATTTGTCCTGGGGGAGGGGGGGATGGACTCTTCTTTGAATGGGTGGGGGGTTTGGAGCAGGAGCCAGAAATCTTGTTTCTGCTACAGGGGGTCTGCAGGGTGAAAGGAGGCAGACCCCCCAACCCAGGAGCCCGGCCCACCTGCAGCCTCTCCTGTCTTGCAAGGGGTTCGGGGGTGCAGAGTGATGGGGGGTTTGTGGAGGGGGGAGATACATGGCTGAGCAACACTCTGGTCTTTGCTGGTTCCAAGCCACTTCTGCTGCAAAACTGGAATGGTGTGGGGGAGAGGAAATGGTGGGTGCCTTTTGCCCCTTAGTCCATCCCCCTGGAGATGCAGGGGAGAAACTTCCAAGTGCTGACCAGAGATGGAGACCCACCCCACCCGTCAGGGTCCCAAGTCCATCCCAGACACACACACACACACACACACACNCACACACACACACACACACACACTTCTCCATCCTCTTGTGGGATTTATAGGCACAAAAGACACTTTCGGGTGTTGTCAAACAAGCAGAACCAAAACAGCAGCCCTCAGGAAGCCACTTTAGCCAGACTGGCTGGGGGAAGGTCCTTCCCCGCCCCCCGCCCCCCCCAAGGTAGGAGAGAAAGCAGAAGCATGTCTCTAGGGACCGACTCACACCTTCCTCCCCCCCATTAAACTGTATTGAGGCTCCTAGCTGAAACCAGGATGGCAGCCAGGAGGGGGGGCGGGTTCTGAAACTGGCAGGGGTGCCTTTCAGCAAAGTCGATGGGCATCTAACTAGGCATTTCATCAATTAACAAGCCATTAATTAGCAGCCTGCTAATTCAGAGACTTCCTGCCAATTTCTGCAGTTTTTAAAAGGAAAGGCTGTTGTTTTTTTTTAAAGCAGGGAATGGAGTGAAGCATTGGAGGGGTGTCCCTCCTTCCTGCCCCAAAGAGAAAGGGGGGGGCAGAAGCAAAGGAGCACCAGAAGAGGACACCCCTCCCCCAAGACCAGCCACAGGACTGAAAGGGCCAAGGGGAAAGTTGGGCCAAATTGAGCCCTGGTTCTCCTCCACATCTCAGTTTCCACCCTATGGCAGATATTTATCAATTCTTCTGGATATTTTCCGTCAAGGAAGCAAAGCTATCGATGCCCCCTCCAGGTTTTTCCACCTCAGGCCCAAAAGAGAGAGGCCCCTGTGGGTCAAAAACCAGGCTCAGTCCCGTCCATCAAAGACTTCATGGCCTCATTCATACGACATGCTGAGTTTGGGTTGCTGTGACTTTGGTTGGGGTTGTTTTGCTCTTCCTGGGACTTGCAGGCTGTGAGGATCCGCCGGCTGGGTCCCTGGAGGGGGTCATACATTGGCTCAACCTCCTTCCAGGGCTGAGGACAGGCTAGTCCCCTGTGCCAGCCTTCCTCTCTGAGCCCCATGGAGGAAAGTCTGAGGGTAACACCACCAATGCTGGCTGTGACTTCCTATCTGCCATTCTTTTCTTTGAAAGAAGGAGGGATGCGTTTTGGGCACGGTTCCCCAAGGCGATGGGATGAGGGCCGGGCCGGACAACGCCAGGAATTGGGCTGCTCTGATGTCAACCCCACCACCTGTGGGGTCCTCCTCCTCCTCCTCTTCAGAGCCTCAGCAAACACAAAGCTGGGAACAGAGAAACAGCACCTGTTTAAACAGCAGCTGAACCCAGCCCTTCTCCCTCTGCAGAAGGTGCTTCCCAGGGAGGAGGGGGTATGGAACCCGCAGGCAGAAGCGGGAGCGGGTGGGGTGGATGTTGGTTAGGCACCAGCTCCTTTCCGGTTGAGCTGGTATCCCTCTCTTGTGCCCAGAGTCCCCTGGGCCTGGACTTGGCCAGCAATTGCGAGGGCTACTTGATAAAAGCAGAAATGGATGAGGAAGGGATCTGGACGGGGGGGGGGGGGTTAATACAATGGGCCCTCTAAGNNNGGGGGGGGGGGGGGGGGGGTGTTAATACAATGGGCCCTCTAAGTTGCCTTTCCAGAGCTGAAGATGTCTAAAGCCCCCCGCCCTCCCGTGCTGGAATCCAGCTGCCAGAAAGGAGCTGCTGCACCAGTTGCACTTCCAGAAGGTGCCAAGCTTGGAGGATGCTATGTTGGCACTGCAGCAGCAGGCATGGGCAGGGGGCCCTTGGGGCTCCTGTGCAAATACCAGATTTGGGGGAGGGGCTCAGCTCCAAGGCAGGGGCCAGATGTCAGCCCTGCTCACTCGGTGCTCTGACAGACATTGCTGGGACAGGTCAAGGACAAGAGGCCCCTGGCGAGCAGTGAGGCAGTTGGCACAGACCAGGGTGGCTGCAAGGGAGCACCTGCAGGGACACACCAGCCACTCTCCCTGGAGGGACTGAGCCCCTTTTGGGCCATTTCATTGCGCCTCATCCTAAGCCACAACGGGCCATCCCCGAGCCAATCTCTGGCCTGCACTTTTGCCCAAGGAAGGCTGGGCACACAGAGCAACTGACGCTAGCACCCCAATCTTTGACAATTCGGCATTAATTCCGAGAGGGAGTGGGGAGAAGGGAGGAAAGGCTTCGCAGGGCGGCTGGAGAGATCCCGAACAGCGGGTCCCCTAACTTTCCGCTTGGCCCCGCAGTCTGCGAGAGCATGGACATCCGCGTGGATCCCGCGCAGCTGCACCGCCTGGAGAACTGCTCGGTCATCGAGGGCAGCCTGCAGATCCTGCTGATGTTCACAGCCAGCGGCGAGGACTTCCGCTCGCTGGCCTTCCCGCGCCTGGTGCTCATCACCGAATACCTGCTGCTCTTCCGCGTCTACGGGCTGGAGAGCTTGCGCGACCTCTTCCCCAGCCTGGCCGTCATCCGCGGGGCCAGCCTCTTCTTCAAGANNNTCCGCGGGGCCAGCCTCTTCTTCAGCTATGCCCTGGTCATCTTTGAGATGCCTCACCTGCGCGACATCGGCCTGCACAGCCTGACCAACGTGCTCAACGGCTCGGTCAGGATCGAGCGCAACCAGGAGCTCTGCCACATCTCCACCATCGACTGGGCGCTGCTGCAGCCGCCGCTCGCGCTCGAGCACAACATCATCCTGCACAACAAGCCGGCCGAGGAGTGCGCCGATGTCTGCCCGGGCATCCTGGGCGGGGAGGAGCCCTGCGTGCAGACCTCCGCTGGCCTGGCCGGGCCCTTGGAGTACCGCTGCTGGACGTCCAGCAACTGCCAGAAAGGTGCGTTCCCCCCCTCGGGGGCAGCTGGGTGGAAGGACCAGGGCAGCCACAGGTCGTGGGAAGGCACCACGTGCTTATACACGTGCACAGTGGGCGGGCAAAGGGGCCGCTGAGTTGCTTCAATGTGTCATCCAAGGCGAAGCTGGAAAGTGGGAGGGGGCGCGCACTCCCCACTCCCCAGACCCGCCAGGTGCGAGCCCGCCGCGCAGAAGAGAAGGGCGAGGCACGCAGCCCCATCCTGCTCCTCAAAAGTGGCTGTGCCTCTCGGATTCACCTCCTCCCGCTCGCTGCACGTCCCCCCCCCGCCTTTCCATCTGGGTCTGTGTGTATGTGTGTGTGTTGTGAAACCCTCGTAAAGGGCTGCGAGTCTCCCCGGAGCCTGTTTGCTGTAAACAGCAGGGCTGCTAATGCAAACAGACCGCCACGTCTCCTCCGGGGGGGGGGGAGTTGGCCGCTTGCCCGCNNNCCACGTCTCCTGCGGGGGGGGGGGAGTTGGCCGCTTGCCCGCCTGGGCGCATCTATGGAGGGGGGTGGCGAGGAGGCCACGACTTTGTCTTTGGAAGCCTGGCCAATTCCTTGCGGCTGAGAGGGCAGAATTGCCAGACAAAATGCATGTAACTTTTGGCACAAGCAGCCAACGGTGACCTCGCTGGTGGCATCAGCCCCGATGGGGACTGCAGGACATTCCAGCTGTGGGGCAGACCCCAAGAGGAGGCCCCCAAAGAAGCAGAAAGCCAACAACCCCCCTAAAAGGACAGGGACACACAGTCGCCAAGGTTGAAGGAGCCTTTTTACAGGGGTCAGTTCTGGATTGAAAAAGATGGCTTTAGACCTTTCTTGGCTGCTGGAATGTTTTGCTACGGACTCACAAATCTTGAAAAGTCCGACTCCAGAGCTGTGCATTTCCCATCCCTCCTTGTTTCTGGTTTGGGGTTCAGTCAATCTCTGTTATAGATCCATTTGATTAATGGCTGCTTCCTTCTGCCAAGAGCTGAGTGTCGAGGGGGCCACATAAGAGGGGCCCAGTATCTCAAGGCCCCAATGCCTCCTTCCTCTGGCCGGGACTCCAGACCCTCCAGATTTGCTACTGAATCTCCGGATTCTTAGCCTCCAGACCTGAGCAATGTAGGAATAAGGTTAGTTGTTTGGCAACCAGAGAACATCTGCTGCCTTCTTGTTGCCTAAACAGCCATCTTAAAACCTGAAAATTACCAAATGAATGAGGGAGACAGGCCAGGAAGAGCGGAGCTCGGTTACACCAAATAAAAAAAATGGTGTTTTGTAAACAGAAAAGGATATACATTTTGACACAAATCTTTGCTAGGTCAAGCCAGGCAAGAGACCGACAACAGGTGCCGATATCAAGGTTTGGATAGGGCTGAAAATTGTTACTGAGGCAGAGACTCAGTTCATGGATGATGCCCCCAGTCCTAAAGGTGGGGTGTGAATCTGTGGATTTGGGCTGGGAAGGAGAGTTTCAGATCCAAAATCTTCAAAGGGGCACTGAGGTCCAAAGTATTTTTCCCTCTCTCTGGAAATTTTTTGTGAAGAACCTTTCAGAGGCAACTGGAAATCAGCAGAGCGGCAACAGCAGCCAGGGGTTTTCTTGGGTGTGTGTGTGTGGAAACATGAGCCCCAGCCAAATCCTTGCCAAAGCACCTCACTCTCCTCTCTCCCACCCCTCAGTGTGTCCATGCAAAATTGGAGGCGCTGCTTGTACAAGCAAGGATGAATGCTGCCACCCGGAATGCCTGGGGAGCTGCAGCCGTCCCGGGGACCCCCAGGCCTGTGTGGCCTGCCGCCACTTCTACTTCAACGGGCGCTGCCTCAGCTCCTGCCCAGACCTCACCTACGAGTACGAACAGTGGCGCTGCGTGACAGCGGAGCACTGCGGCAGCCTGCGCAAGGTCTCAGAAAACCTCCGGGACTCCTCCAGGTTTGTCATCCACCAGAGGCAGTGCCTGGCCGAGTGTCCCCCGGGCTACCGGAAGAACGAGAGCAGGTGAGGAGCGGTCCTGGTGCCAGCCCCCCCTCCCGGGTGGCTTGGCTCTTCTGCCAGCGGTGGCTGCTTACCTGTTTATAGAGGCCGAATTTGACATTGGAAGCGGGAAGGCTCTCCCTTCATTAGCACAAGTGTGAGCACTTAATAACTGCTGGCAGAGTGGCTGCAATCCTTAAAAACCCATTAAGCTAATTCCTCTCTCATCACCGTCATCTTTAAAGTAGCTTCACTTCCGCACGCAGCAGCAACTCTGGCCCCCCTAGCTTTAAAGGGCTCCTCAAGTCTCAGACGTTCCCCATTGATCTGATGGATGAGGGGAGATTATCAGAGAGTTGTGTTGCCCACCTGCCTCGGCTACCATTTTGGGGCTGCCAGTTGGGGTTGGAGTGGGTGGGAAGGCCTGTGGCTCCCTGCGGTGTGTCCTGAAAGAGGGGAGCCAAGCTGCGCATCACTTGGAAAGAGGGTCGACTTTGCACCATGGGAGAATAATGGAAGGTGTTCCTCTGCCCCTCTTCCTCCCCTCCCCCCCCTCTTTCAGCCTCGTCTGCCATGAGTGCCAGGGGCTGTGCCCTAAGGAGTGCAAAGTGGGCACCAAAACCATTGACTCCACCCGGGCAGCCCGGGACCTGGCTGGCTGCACCCTCATCGAAGGGAACCTGATTGTCAACATCCGCCGGGGCGGTGAGTGGCTTCCCTTCGCTTCCTGCGCCTCATGGGGAAGCCTCAATCCCCTCCAAGGAATTCCCTCCCACCCCCANAATTCCCTCCCACCCCCACCCACGTGTGGCTCTGTCCTGCTCAGCGGTGCAGCAGCTGATGGCTGCCCGTCTCCTCCTCTTCCATCTGGGCAGAAAACCTGGCCTCCACGTTGCAAAGCAGCCTCGGCCTGATCGAGACCATCACAGGGTTCCTGAAGATCCGGCACTCCTTCGCTCTCATCTCCCTGGGTTTCTTCAGGAACCTCAAACTGATCCGGGGCGACTCCATGGTGGACGGGTGAGCAAGAGCCAAAGGACCCAGAACAGGAGGCTTATGAGCTGTTGCTGCTTGGGCCTTGCCTGGCCCGAGGACAGTTTGCTGGCCTTCTGTGCTATGTGGAGGGCCAGCCAGGAGGGCCAGGCTTGGCTGGGGAACCTGGAGGGGCGGGCNCCTGATCCTGCAAGCCGGGCCCTGATCTGCCCTTGGCTCTGCCCTCAGGAACTACACCCTCTACGTGCTGGACAACCAGAACCTGCAGCAGCTGTGGGACTGGAGCCAGCACCGCCTCTCCATCCCGGTGGGGAAGATGTATTTTGCCTTTAACCCCAAGCTGTGTCTCTCGGAGATCTTTCGGATGGAGGAGGTCACAGGGACCAAGGGCAGGCAGAACAAGGCCGAGATCAACCCCAGGACCAATGGGGATCAGGCCTCCTGTGAGTTGGGGGGGAAGGAGAGAAGAAGGGGGGGAGATGCACTCCTGGCCTTCCATTTAACTGCTCTATCTGCAAATCAAGCCTGCTTTTCTGCAGCCGGTCACCTCTCTAATTTCTTGCAGCAAAACCAATATTTTTAAATCCATTTTCTGGCAGGGAGATTCCCCAAACCTCCCTGCCGCTTCTTCCCATGGTCCATTCACTCACTGTGTAGATAAAAGCCTCACTTTGCTCTTTCCAAACTCCCTCTTGCACCACAGCCCCTTTCACACACACACACACACACGCCTGTCTTCTTTTCGAGGGCCCCCTTTGAGTGCCTCCTTCCCCCTCTCAGGCAAGACCCAAACTCTCCGCTTCGTGTCTAACACCACCGAGTCAGACCGTATTGTGCTCAAGTGGGAGCGCTACCAGTCCCCGGAGTCCCCGGACCTCCTCAGCTTCATCGTCTACTACAAGGAGTCGTAGGTGCTGGGGAGGGTTTTCACCAAGGCTTTCTCCCCAGGGGTGGGGGACGAGGGCTGGGGGCCCCCACCCNNNTTCTCCCCAGGGGTGGGGGACGAGGGCTGGGGTCCCCCCCCCCCCACCCCCATTGAGGCTGCCCTGGGCAGGGCTCCCCGGCCACACCTGAGCCTGGTGCCTCCCATAGGCCCGTCCAGGACGTGAGCGAGTATGTTGGGCAGGACACCTGTGGGGCCAACAGCTGGAACCTGGTGGATGTGGAGCTCCCTCTCAGCCACGACCAGGAGCCAGGCATCACTCTGCAGAACCTGAAGCCGTGGACGCAGTACGCCATTGCCGTGCGGGCCATCAGCCTCACCACTGCCGAGGAGAGGCGTAACTTTGGGGCCCAGAGCGAGGGGGGCTACGTCCGCACCCTGCCTGCAGGTAACGCGGCNGGGCCCNNAGCGAGGTGGTCTACGTCCGCACCCTGCCTGCAGGTAACGGGGCCAGGAGCACGCCCCCCCAGGGCCAGCATGATGGGCAGGAGAGTCCTCCAACTCTCCACCCAACCAGCAGCCGCCTTCTCTGGCAGCTGGAAAGACAAGCGCGTCTCTCAGGACCTTTCGGCAAAAGCCGGTAGCAGCAATGCAGGTGGCCCTCAATTTATGGCCACAACTGAGCTCTGTTGCTAAGTGAGATGAGGTTTGCCCCACTTCACGGCTTTTCACCGTTGTTAAGTGAATCCCTGCCATTCTTAAGTGAGTCACATGGTTGTTAAGTGAATCTGGCTTCCCCGTTGACTTTGCTTATCAGAAGGTCACAAAAGGGGACCCCCGTGACCCCCCAGGGACGCTTCGCCCATCATAAGTATGAGCCGGTGGCCAAGGACCCTAAGGGTGAGCAATGGCCAGGGCCCTTGCAACCCTGAACGGCCGCTGGATGAGCCGTTGCAAGGGNAGGGGAGGACCGCCTGGGCATGCAGAGGAGGCTGGGCAGGGTGGAGGGGCCAAGGCCTCTTCCTCCCATGCCGCCTTCTCCTGCTCTCCCAACCGCAGTGCCCACCGTGCCCAGAGACGTCATCTCCATGTCCAACTCTTCCTCGCACCTGATTGTCCGGTGGAAGCCGCCCTCCCAGCCCAACGGCAACCTCAGCTACTACCTGGTGCTGTGGCAGCAGCTGGCTGAGGACTCGGAGCTCTTTGCCAACGACTATTGCCACAAAGGTGAGGACCGGCACCCCTCCGGCCCCCTGGAGCTCCCCCGGCCTCCTGCTCACGGCCTGCCATCTCCGCCCGTCTGCCCAGGGCTTCGCCTGCCCACCAGCAGTGCAGACACCCGCTTCGACACCAGCGAGGAGCGCGAGGACACCGAGGACCAGCAGTGCTGCCCCTGCCACAGCCCCGTCGGGCAGAGCCAGCCCAGCACGGAAACCGTGTCTTTCCAGAAGAAGTTTGAGAACTTCCTCCACAATTCCATCATCCTGCCTAGGTGGGTCACCCTGGATGGCAGAGGCCCTGCTGGGGGGGCGGGGGCTAAGAAGTGGGCCGGGAACCGCCTGGCCCACTCTGCCTCCCTCTTTCTCCAGACCCCCCTGGAAAGTCACCTCCATCAACAAGATTTCTTCTTACCGGTGAGCCCATCTTTGCCTTCACGGAAGGGAGTTTGCTTCTCCGGGGCTCCCATTGCAATGCTCCCTGAGGTTTGCTCTGGGGTGAAGCAGCGGGGCTGCCCCCTCACCCTTCTTCCCTGGCTGCGACAGGACCCCCAAGAGGCGCAGAGACACCTTTGCCATGACCGTGGGGAGCCAGGCCTATGCCAACGCCTCCTGGCCTGCCCCCGGGAGTCCTGGCAACGCAGCCATGGCCCACGAAGCTGAGCTGGATTCGAAGTCGCAGAAGGACTTCCGCCTCTTTGAGGATAAGGTCGTTCGGGACCGGACAGTCATCGCCAACCTGCGCCACTTCACCGAGTACCGGATTGACATCCACGCCTGCAACCACGCGGCCCAGATGGTGGGGTGCAGTGCCGCAGCCTTCGTCTTTGCTCGGACAATGCCGGAAGGTGAGCCAAAATGGGGTTACCCTTTCCTTGCTAAAATCTGCCACTCAGCCAATTTGCTGAGTCAATTTGCCGCCCGGCTTTCCTGGGCTAATCCAGGAAATTAGAATCCACCTCTGGTCAATCCAGATTCTACCTCTTAGTTGCCCCCCTTCCTTCCTTTGACGGGGGAGGCTCGGTTGCTAGTCCGAGGAGGCCCCTCCGTCTTCCTACTTTTGCCCAGCGGTCTTTGCCTTCTCCTGGCCAGCTCAAGCCGACAACATCCCTGGAAACCTGACCTGGGAGCCGGCCAGCAAGAACAGCGTCCTCCTCCGCTGGCAGGAGCCCAAGAACCCCAACGGCCTCATTCTCAAGTACGAGGTCAAGTACAGCCGGGAGAGCGAGGTGAGGAGGGG
>AZIM01007370.1:6213-17472 GCA_000516915.1 Ophiophagus hannah | reverse complement strand
TGACCACTCTGTTGCTGAAGTCGTATTTTCAATCAATGAGTTTGGAGCGTTTACTTTGAGTTTGTATCTATTGTTTGCCCGTGTATTATTGCAGTTGAAGCTGAAGTAGTCATTGACAGGTAGGACATTGCAGTAGACAATTTTGTGCACTAAGCTTAGATCAGACCATAGTCAGTGTAGTTCTAGGTTGTCCAGGTCCAAAATTTCAAGCCTGGTAGCATAAGGTATTCTATTGCGAGCTAAGGAGTGGAGTACTCTTCTCATGAAATACCTCTGGACTCACTCAATTGTATTAATGTCCGTTATACAGTGTGGATTCCAGGCAGATGAGCTGTATTCAAGAATTGATCTGGCGAAGGTTTTGTATGCCCTGGTTTGCAGTACAGTGTTACCAGAGAAGGAAGCTTTTCGCAAAATTATTAAGTTAACAACAACTCTTAATGCTTTTTTGGCAATGCTGTTACAGTGAGCTCTGGGGCTTAGATCTCTTGAAATGAGTACTCCTAGGTCCTTGACAGAGTGAGGGTCGTCTACAAGGTTGTATCCTCCCAGTTTGTATTTAGTGTTCTGATTTTTGTTACCAGTGTGTAAGACAGAGCATTTGTTGGTTGAGATTTGAAGTTGCCACTTGTTTGACCNNNCTGACACATAGTCAAGGTCGCTTTGTAGGGTAGCAGTATTGTCAGTGGTGTTAAATAGTTTTACATTATCAGCGAAGAGGATGCAGTTGCTTATAATATGATCACAAAGGTCACTTATAGTCCCTTTATGCAAAGCATATTATTCATTAATTTATCAACTTAGATAGAAGTATCTGCTCTGAACAGAGTACAGATATTTTGTATATGGCAGAGACCTAATAAATGTAGATAATGCCTTAAATTCTACTCCACCCCCATTGTACATGGTAAGCTTTTGTACATTCCAATAGCAAAATGTTTTGTTCTTTCAAAGTATTTTTATGAGGCCCTGGGATAAATTCCCTCTGACAACCATGAGCCAGTGATATGCAGATAAGGAAAAGAATATAGTAAGAACAGAAAATTAGGCCTCCACCTCCTCATTGGTTATAGAATGTTAACAAACAATTATTGTGGAACATCACTCTTCTTACCCCCTTTTTGTATAAATTAGAAGTGAATGACTGTGGCTTTACTCTCACTGATGAAATAGCCTCCCGACTAAGCCAAAAATGCTTACGTGAAGCATTCCACCAGATTTCTAATTTTGTCCTATTGCTAAAAGCCTGAGTTAGTATCCATATGCTTTGAGTGGTGAATCAGGGACAGCAACAATCTCAATCATATTTTTTTTGTATTTCTTGTTCTGTGTAAGCAAAAAGTTTTCATTCAAGGGAAACTAGATGCAATCTCAGGACCCAGGGAAAAATATATCTGAATTACAACTACTATTAATATTACCTGCTAGAGACAGTACAGACCAATATTCCCTAACAAAGTCCTCTCCACTTGTGTTGAACACCTTCCATTATCATATATCTAAAGCTATGCTACCTGGACTAATTAGAATGTGATCAGGTGCACTCAATGGTGGGATTCAAATTTTTTTACTACAGGTTCTGTGGGCATGGCAGGGAAAGGATACTGTAAAATCTCCAGCCAGNTCCGCTACCAGTTCTCCAGAACTGGTTAGAACCTGCTGAATACCATCTCTGGGTGCATTTGTTTCACTGTTTAGGAAAACAAATTGTTATTTATGTTAATTCCTCCATATTTCACTTACCAAAGTTCAAATGCAATATTATTGTCCCTAGAAAAAAAAATGATATAGATCAGAAAGATACATTTAGCAATTAATAAACATTCCAATAAATATACATCAACTCAAATTATTATTTTTACTTAAAAGAAAGATGACCATCTTTATGTTATCTTAATGTTAAAAGCACCTCAAAGTGAAAAAATCTTCTTCAGTTACTGAAGACAATGTAAGACAATTAATTTATCTGGAAGAAAAGCCTAGTCTTTCATATGCACGATAGATATGACTTGGAAATATTCAAATATATTTCGTAATGTTTATTCCCCTTCTCCCAAAATTAAGCAGAGTTATAAGGTATCAAGGCTTAGTGTTTACCATTATAGGCAAACTTATAATCACAACTGGAACTAGAATTTTCATTGCTTAAGCAAGGTGGTTATTAAATGAGTCACACTTTTTTTATGACCTGTTTTGCCTGGTTGTTAAGTAAATACCATAGTTGTTAAGTCAACCACAAACAAATGCAACTTCTTCCATTGATTTTGCTTGTCAGAAGCTGGCTGGGAAGGTTGCAAATGGCGATCACATGACACCGGAATGCTGCAATTGTCTTAAATACTTTCTGATTGCCAAGCACCCAAATTTTGATTATGTGACCATGAGGATGCTATGATAGTTGTAAGTGTAAGGTCATGACCTTTTTTCAGTGCATTGTAAGTTCAAATGGTCACTAAATGAATGGTTATAAATTAAGGGCTAGCTGTACTTTCTTTGCCTATGACAATGCAATTTGCTACTTAACTATGGAGATAAAATTCAGGCAACTTCCTTCTGAAACTGTGGAGTAGCAGTTAAATGACCAGAGAATTGGTGTGGAACAAATAAATGATTCACCCTCCCATCAAATTAATTTAGGGTCATAAACTTATGACCACAATTAGGTCATAAGAATTTCCATCATAAGTCATGGTGGTGGTAAATTGAGTCATCACAGACTTAATTTTATGACCATTGTTACCTAAGTGTAGCCATTGCAGTCATTAAGTAAATTATATGGTCATTAAGTGAATTACATGGCCATTGAATCCAGCTTTCCAATGATGTTTTTTGCACTTATTATTATCAGAAATGAGCAAAAAATGTTGCAAAACATGATAATGTGACAACAGGATGCTACAATCAGTTGTAAGTGTGAGCCGGTTACAAAATTCTTAAATTACAATCACGTATTTGTGAGGGGTGCTGCAACATTTGTGATGGTCAGAAATGTGAATAAATGACTTTTTTTAGAAGCTGCCATAATTGTGCCATTACACAAACAGTTGCAAGTCGAGGAGTACCTGAGATGAAGAAATGATGGTGTTTTTTTCTATATACATTTGAGATTTGTTAAATTGATTCTGCCCACTTGCAATAAATTGTAAATAAATAAATTGGGATGATTTCCTGTTTCAGTTGAACTTTTGATCTTAATTCCTGGTGTGTATTTAGCCAAACCTCATAAGTATCCTAATTTTAACAGTTGCATTCTTTTTGTTACATTAGTTAATCCTGATTTTTACAAAAATCTGAAGATGGAAAATATGAGAATATATGTAGTCCTTTCTTCACAATGATAATTGGGACCAGAGTTTCCATTGCTAAGCATGTAATCACAAATTCTGATATCATATAATCAAGCTGCTTAGCGATGGCAGTTCTAGGCAATCCTCAATTATTGTCATTAAATGAGGACCTTACATGACTGTGATTCTAATTTTCTGCTAGCTTCCCCATTGACTTTGTGAGAAGCTGGCAATGGTCAAAATTATAAGGCAGTTACCGAGTGTCAAGATTCAAAAGGTTGCTGATTATTAAACAAGGAGCATTTATACAGTTTTATAAGTGTGTGTGTGTGTGTGTGTGTGTGTGTGTTTCAGGTTGTTGTTTTTTCAGACTGAAAATAAGACAAAAAGCAGTCTCTGTGACATAGTCCCTCCGTTGAGAACAATGAAGGACAATTTTTAGTGACTCTTTACTCCCTACAAGCCACTGTGCAAATGCCTGCATTATTACACAGGTCCTCCCTCCCTCTCCTCTGTAGATTAGATTAACAGAGTTGGAAGAGACCTTGGAGGTCATCTAGTCCATCCTCCCACCCAAGTAGGAGACCTTAAGATATATAACAATAAACATAGACCAGCAAAAGACGAGAATCATCATTGTCTACAATAATGTTAAAAGATAGTACTAATAATAGTAGATAGTAACATCCATGGTAATAAAATACATGGTCTCAAACAGTTTGGATCATGAACTTGTTTACATGATTGGAGAGCAGATAAGAATATGTAAATATAGTTTCTCTAAAAATTGTAAGAGTTTTATGAAAAATTGGTGCAAGTAGATATCTTTAATTCTGTAACCAAATTTTTCCTTGTGGTCATTGCTGCAGCACAGAATTATGCCACTGCATGCGTGGTAGCTAGGTTTGAGTCCCGGAGGAGATAGCCTACATAAAAATTGTCTACCTTCCCTGGTAATCTCTCTAATAAGGGGAGAATATACATTGACCTATAAACTTTATATAATTCACAGTACAATAAAACATGTGTGATATCTTCGACTTCTGCATTACCACATATACATACTAGTTCCACTATTGGGGTTTTCTTATACCTGCCCTGAAGTAATGCTGAGGAGAGGAAGTTAAATCTGGCTCTAAAAAATGCTATTCTATGTTTTGGGAAGATCAGATCCTTTAATTATCTTGCTGGTTCCCACACACCCTGTTTAATTCTGTTCCTACTGTGAAGAGGCATCCTGTTTAGTTCTAAGTGGAACTCCATGTCTTTTATTCTATTAATAGAATAAGCTTAGCTTGGTCAAAGCCTAGGGATATTAAGAATACACTGGAGAGCCCATAAGGTAGACCAACTTGTGGTCTATCGCCTGTTTCCAGGGGGAGGGGAAGTTATCAGTCAGCACTAGCGGGGTCAGTCCCTCTGGAAAGAAATGCATTTTTAGCCAATAGATAATCATCAGCTTCCAGGCTCTTACCTGAATTTGAGGCATACCTGTCTCAATCCTTAACTGGGCATTTGAAGTTCCTTTAGGTGCAGCTAAAATGGCTCGCAGGAATTTTGTTTGTATGATTTCTAGTGGGTCTTTCTTTGCAAAGATTCCTGTTTGTGCCCTGTATAGAATTTGTGCCAATGTTTTGACCTTGAAAAGTTTTAAGGCAGTGGGTACTAATTGGCCTCCACATGTGTAGAAAAAAATGTTTAATGGCATTTGAAGACCAATGGGCTGATTGCAACGTATAATCCAGGTGTGCCTTACATGTACCTTGCAAGTAGAAAACCACCCCAAGTTATTTAAATGTCCTAATCTGTTCTAAATTATGTCCTTCTATTCTCCAGGAGTATTGAATAGGTCTTTTAGCAAAAACTAAGGTTTTCGATTTGTCAAAACTAAGGACCAAATTATTCTGCCTTCAGTATCCTAATGTTGAGGTAAATGCTCTCTTCAGTCCAATGGGAGTTTGTGAAATAATAGCAGCATTGCCGGCATATAGGAGTATCAGGATTTTACATTGTGCTAAGTTATGAGGATGTAGATCAGGGTTCTGCAAAAGATAGATCAGGGGGTTGATATCAAAATTAAAAAGGGAGGGGGACAGAATACAACCCTGCCTTACCCCTTTTTGTACCCTTACTGGGCTGGTTAAAGTTCCTCAAGGATTACACCCCACTTTCAAGGTGAAGCTAAAATACAAATTTTGTATGAGGAAAAGGAGACATTTATCAATAATAGTAAGTTTTAATTTCTCCCAGAGGGTGTTTCCGGATATTGAATCGAAGGCCTGCTTAAAATCAAGGAAGGCCACAAAAAGAGGATTTTTTAAAATATGTGTACTTTTGAACCAGATGGTGAAGTACCAAAATATGATCCACTGTTGATCTTCCTTCTCTAAATCCAACTTGTTCGTCTTTGAGTATCCCCCCTGAAATTAGCCAATCCTGAAGTTTATAATTTAGGTGGTTGGCATACAATTTACCTAACAACACTCAGAAGACTAATGGATCTATAATTGCCTGGGTCATTTCTATTACCCTTTTTGTAAATTGGTATAATGATTGCTAATCCCCAATCTTTTGGCATATGGCCTGTTTTATCTATAAATGTAAAAAAAAAAGATGCTAATAGGGGTGCATTCTTTCATTATTTCTAGCAGGACGTTATCAGCACCTGGTGCCTTATTAGCCTTGAGGGATCTGATCAACCGGGATATCTCTTCTGGTGTGACAGGGGGCCAGTGAGGAGTTTGGTCCAAACTAATTTGGCTCTCCTTAATTACACAGTGGGGGTCTGTACAAGGGTGGGANCCAAACACCAAACCGGTTCAGTGTCAGCTGGTCTTCACAGCTACTGGTTCTATAGAACCGGGCTGAACCAGTAGCATCCCACCCCTCTGTCTGTATATAGCTCTCTAGGCTATATTCTTCCCAGGCATCAATTGGTATGTGATTAATTGGGGGTAGATAGGATTTTCCAAATCCTCTGGTGATGTACCAAAAATTTTGTCTTGACTGATGCAATTAATCTATGTCAAGCTCCTTCAGAGCTGCTCTTTTCTTTTCTTTTAAAAGGGTCTTATATTGTGCCTTCAACTGCTTTAAATAGTGAGTATGATCCTCAGAAGGGGCATTTTTACTTTTTCTGTAGTCCTTGTTATATATCCTTTTCAGTTGCACACAATTCTAACAAACCATTTTTTATTCTTTAAAGATGGCTTTTTGGAGTGAGCCAGAGTTCTGTTAGTGAGAACTGATTTCAAATTTGTAATTACAGGTTCAAACCCCTCTAAGTATCAAACTTAAAATTTATTCTTAGGAGAAATGTATGTAGTTCTTTGGTTTCTAGAGTTAACATCCATTTAACTTCCTTTGCATTTTTCTCAGTCCATTTAATTTTTTCCTGAGTATTTTGGCCCTCTAACCTGGGTAAGTAGATTGAGCTGGCCCTTAAAAGTTTCTGGTATAATATAAGACTAAGGGTTACTGGATCACAATCGCTTTCCAATTGTGAATCTACCTCCATCTTCTTTCAGGAGGTCGCATGATATTATCCAGTAATCAACTGTGGATTTTCTTCCTGCACCCCAGTAAGTATATTCTGCTGGGTAATCACCACATGTGGAACCATTAAGGATACATAGGTCCAAACGTACAATAAACTGTCTTATATACAAACCTGCCCAATTTGCTTTGGGTGTTTAAATTGTCTGAAATTCTACCCATGGGCTGTCAGACTCCTAAACACAATATAGCACCACAAACAGATTAATATGACAAATTTCACTGGTGCCAGTATAGTGTATAATATGTATATACCATGATTCAAGATCATACACCAGAGTAATATACTGTATGTATTGCACAGAATATGACATACATATGGAAATGTATGGCTAGGTTTTTTCCCCTAACTACTTGTATAAGGATTATTCTTTATATTATTCATGTTGTCTTGTATTGTTGTATGGACTGCACCAGTAGAGGCTAAACCAATTTCATTGTATACATGAAATACAATGAATACAGTGTCAATAAAGGCTTTGAACTCTGAACTTTGAATGCAGAGGTTCTCCTGGTGCATTCTCATTGTAAGGGATCTTAAATTGATTAAATAATTGTTGATCATTTGGGCCCATCCTAGCATTTAACACCCCCCTATAATTATTACTGCTGTGAGGTATTTGTCTGAGCAGCCAAGGATAAAATCTTCTATATGCGGTCCCAAATATTGTTGATCAAATTATTCTTATTAAGTGGAGGAATATAGATATTAAAAAGCAAAATCTCCATCCGTTTAGATAAGAGTAAGGTAGTCACAACCCATGGCTGAAAAGGTGCCAGTAATATACATTTAAATTGTAGGGATGTATTAATGTCCCTTTGGCTTTCCCACCCACTTTATTTGGGACAGCCAGGATAGTTAGCCCCAAAACCATCTAAATGTATCTCTGTAGAGGCCCAGGTTTCCTGTAAGAAGAGGATGTCAAATTGTGATATGTAGTCAAAAAAGAGTTGGTCTTTTGATGGGACAGTCCAACCCACTATATTCCAGGTTATAGGGAAAAGAGGGTCATCATTTGTAGCTCATCAGGAATATGATTTATACAAAGGGAAGTTGTATGATTGTTACATTGGATTAAGATGTCATCACCAACAAAATTGCCTTCTCCAGTGGTGGGATTCAAATTTTTTTTACTACCAGTTCTGTGGGCATGGATTGGTGGGTGTGGCAGGGGAAGGATACTNAGTGGTGGGATTCAAAGTTTTTTTACTACCAGTTCTGTGGGCATGGATTGGTGGGTGTGGCAGGGGAAGGATACTATAAAATCTCCAGTCAGAGCTTCTCTGAACTATCAAAATTTCTGCTACCAGAACTGGTCAGAACCTGCTGAATACCACCTCTGGCCTTCTCTAAGAGGAGGGGGGTCTCACCTAAGTCTTGTATAGACTCGAGGAACTGTTCTGACCCAGTTCCCCAAACACGGCAAACCCTCTGACATGAACTCAAAAGATTCCTTTATTAGGAATGCCAGCAGCCCCAGCAAAAAGTTTCTCTCACAGGTTAACAAGTCCACCCGGCTGGAAGATGACTAGTTGTCTGACACACCTATTCATCTCTGCCTCCTGCCTTTTATCCCCAGAGCTAGGGTGGGGCCTCACTACAGGGGTGGCATTCTACCAGTTTGGACCAGTTTGGTAGAGCTGGTTGTTATGATTCTATGCGATTCAGAGAACTGGCAAATTGCACCACTGACTGGCCCCACCCTGCCCCTCCCACTCACTCCTTTTCATGCTGCCTGTTGATCCTTTCTACACTCATTCGCCCAGCTGCCTACCATGCGGCCACTCTTCTTCACCTGGCCTAAGAAGGTAAGGCTGATGGCAGGGGTGGGGCCCTCTGCGCTCGGCCAAAGGGGCTGCCATGGGGGACACACACTGTGGCCTACCACTGCTACCTCATTGCCATATTGCACGGGCTGGTGGGTGGGCAGGGGAGGGAAAGCTGGCAGAGGGGTGATGCTGGCAGCAGGTGGACTGATGCACAAGGGAGGGAGGGCACGCAGGAGACTGTGGAATCAGACCCTATCCCTGGTGGTTGCTTCACAAGCCGACCTGGCCTGCGAGAGATGCGCACGGGAGATCATGGCACTAGAACCCTTCCCCAGTGCTTGCTGCCCAAGCTGGCCTGGCCTGTGAGGGAAGCACGCTGGAGATCACTGGCTGAACTAGCAAGGTGGAGGGGGGTGGGAGGGCAGCCCTTGGGAGAGTGCTGTGCTGGGGTACTGCATACTCTCGGGCCTCCTCCCATCTCTGCTTCTGCAAGGCAGAAAGAAAACCATAAAAGTCTTCACCTGCACCCTCCTGGGGCCCTGGTCTCCATGCCAATTTGCTAGCAGTCCAAAGCTGATGGTGCCAAGGCAGCCCATGCCTCTTGCTGCTTTGGGCTTGGAGATGTAAGCCACGTCCAGGAAGCACTCTACCTTTGCTGTCTGTTGCAGCTAGGAATCTCAAATACATATGAGAATGAACATTGTGAACTTGTAGCCAGCGGTAGATCATTCCCTTGCGAACTCCTTGTCTCTCGAGAAGCCCAGCCTCTTGCCAATTACTGAGTCGCCTGGACTCCAAGTGATGGGATGGGGTCTTCACACACTTAGTTTGGCTGCCTGTTTAGTAGCTCCAGCCAGCAGCTACAACACAAACATTCATTCTTGGCCATATTTGAGATTCCTAGCTGCAGTTTACTCATGAGCACCATTGGCTGGGAGAGGCAGGGAGAAAGGTGAGGGGACAGCACAGTTGAGGGTGCAGGAGGTGGGGCATGGGCAGGCAGATTAGAGACAGCCAGCAGATCATTGGCTTGCTCGCTTGACTACCTGCTTCCTGGAGTGCATAGGCAGTGAATTAAACCCATGTTGTGACTGCTGCTTCCTGCCTCCATGCATCGAGGAGGCTGAGCAGCAGCGGGAAGAGGGTGGACCTCCTAAGTCACAGGAAGCAGCTGCCAGTGATGCCCTCAGGTGAAGATGTTGTGAATGGGGAGGCTCGACCCCCCATCAGGATCTGTGAAGAACTCGCTGCCCCTCTGATGCCTGCTAAGCATTATTTTTGGGGAGACTGTGGGATTGTCCCACCTCCCTGCCAGCCATCTGGTCTTCAGTATGTGGCTCATCAGCCTCCAGACATCAGATTCCCACCACCCAGCACCACTTCAGAGGTTCCTCCCCCCCCCAGGGATGGACAGAGAGACACAGAGAGAGATGGAGGAAGGGAGGGAAACAGAAAGAGACAACAGACAGAGGGAGGGAGGGAGGGAGGGAGGGAGGAAACGAGAGAGTGAGAGAGACAAGAGACAGAGAGAGAAAGAGAGAGACAGGGAGGGAGGGAAAGAGAGAGAGAGACAAGAGACACAGACAGAGAGAGAAATGAGCAAGAGTGGGATTCTACCGGTTCGGACTGGTTCAGTAGAACCAGTTGTTATGATTCCCGGTAGTTTGGAGAACTGATAAAATGGGCCCCTGGCTGGCCCTGCCCCTCTCCACTTGCTCCTTCATTCCCTGCCCAGTCAGTCCTTATCACATGCATGACATCACATGCATGCGAGAAAATCACTGACGGCATTCTCCCCCTGCCCGCCCCACTCTGCCCTGCCCAGTCACTCCTTATAGCGCATGTGCGCTACATCACTTCCTGTCTTTTCCCACCTGCCGCCATCGCTGGCTTGCAGCAGCAGCAGCACCAGCTGCCAGCCAGCCAGCCAGCCATCACTGCCTGCCTTCTGCCACCCTGCCTGATCTGGGTGAGTGAGGGCNGTGAGTGAGGGCTCTGCAAGCCCTGGTTGCTGCCACTGCCAGCCACCCTTGCCCACCCACCCTCACCCAGCTTGCCTCCCCAGGGTGACCTGCCTCCCCAGGCATGTCTGCCTGCCTTGGAGTGCCTGCCTCCCCTGGCTGCCATTGCTGAAGACGCGGATCAGTAAGTGAGACCTCCAAGCAAGCCCCGGTCGCCTACCTGCCACCACTGCCAGCCCTGGTTGAGTCCCGATGACTCCTGGACTGCCAATTCGCCCTCACTGATGCTGCCTGCCTTGCCCGGCCACCATCTTCTCCCCACAGCTCACACCATTTTCAGGGTTCTGGCAGTTACTCCAATTAAATCATGAGCCTCGAGCCACACTCCCAAAACGAAAGAGGATTTATTTGAAGCTACCATTCTACATCCAGCACTAACCTGGGCATAGTCAATTCTGAGATACGTAATTCATTGTCATCCTTGGTCCTGCTTTTCCCCCCATCTCTCTGAGTGTATCATCCAATGAAAAACATCCATAGCCAAAAGTCATCAATCATGCTCTCCAATTAGATTTTTTCGCGTCTCTGAAGAAAATATGAATGGAATGTACTTTCGATTCCACACTATTGCCTGCTCTTTGAAACTCCCCCCCTTTCTATTGTCAACTATAAAACGTGTATACAAA
>AZIM01007360.1:6888-22215 GCA_000516915.1 Ophiophagus hannah | reverse complement strand
CAACAACAACAACAACAACAACAACAACGTCCCCCCAGGGGTCCATGGACCACAGGTTGAGAACCACTGAATTAGGCTAATAGTTTTTAAAATAAATATTGCATAGAATTATCCTGCAGTCATAGAATCATTTACCTATAGAATATATCAGTGCTAAGAGCAAATAGATTGTAAATTTACTTTCATGTGAGAACTTATAGAAATTGTATATTGTGTCCAAGCACATTTTGAAAACATACGCAAAAATTATATTTGAAACTTCATAAGTACTTTTATTTATATACAAATATAAATGATTCAGCTTATTCATTCATAAGCTAGAATTTATTTAATTTGGGAAGAGCTTTAATTAGGTTATATCTTAACTAGGTCTATTTATGTTTATTTTTCACTACTATATCTTAACCAGATATGACTTTTAAAGTAATTGTTTGTGCATTAGAATTTACTTGCTGATAAACAGTTTGTGTAAATAAGATTCTTTAAAGTATTTTTTGGTCATTTCAATCATGATAATTGAGGATCATCAACAATACATATGTAACATTGATGGATCGTTTTACTGGTGGGATATAAAATGTGTTGGGGGTGGATTTTTTATGACAGTGTTAAGATATACATCTTCGGGACTGGATTGGCACAGAAATTCTGTTAATAAAAATTACTGTACATTTTTTACCAGAAAAATCAGCTTGAAAAATATGTCCCTGTAGTAGTATTTGGCTAAATATTTGTTCACTTCTTTAAGTAATTAGAAAATTATTTTCAGTTTGCAAGAAGTTTGGAATTTCAAGTTTGGATATTACGGGCAAGAAAGATCTTTTCCCTGAGTTCATATTTTATAGTTTATTTTTTTATATAAATTTATATCTTCTGAAAAGTATTTTTGGCTTATATTCTCCTAGATTTTCAATTATCCAGTACTTTTCAATTACCCAATACTCAATATCTATGTCAACATCTAAGCTTGAGTATCCAAATAAAAGTCTAGTACCATTTCATTTCTGAAAATCTAATTGTATAAGCAGGGGTGGGATTCAACCAGTGTGGTTCGGTGAGAGTGCGTTTTGCATTTGCAAAATAACATTGGCCGGACAGCTGACAAGCGCTGCGCATGGGTATGCAGCATTTGAAAATCCTCTTCGTTCCTGCTTTTTCAACCTCAGCTGTGTTGCGCAAAGCAGCTGAGGTTGNAAAGGACAGCCAAGAGCCCAGGCAGGCAGATGGGCCAAACAGGAGATAAGAAGGTCGTCGCAGCGAACAGGTTTGGTGTCAGCTGCTCTTTGGAGCTACTGGTTCTATAGAACCGGGCCAAACCGGTAACATCCCACCCCTATATACGAGTGTGCCCTGGTGGCATGCATTATGCTTTATTACCTATACCAATGCCATCTTATTTCAGTTATAAGACTTTTATGTCAATCCACACAAAAAATAGCTGAAACCAACATATATTTTGCATAATACATCTATCAAAATTTTAAAAAAAATCTATCCAAAACAATGCTTTTAAACATCTTTGAACTAAAATTAACAGCAATGTACCTGGAATGTTTTTGCATTCAGAGATAATGGAAAGATTATTTTTCACATTTATTGCTGGCAAATTGCTGATTATCTCTTGTGGAAAGTCAGTCTGTGTTGAAGATGTAGTAGTACATCTAGAATTAGCAGCACAGGCAGCATTATTATTGCTGGCTGGGATGATTGGCACTTGATTGATCTCTTTGATTACCTGCTCATATGAAGGTGGCTGAAAAATAAAAATACCAAATGTATACACTATTCATGTTAAAAATTCAGCATTTATAAATATACAAAATCCTAGTCCATGTCCTAAATGCTTTTTAATAGTAATTTTACTAAAATTCCAACTGTGATTAAAAAAACTAATACAAACTAAAAAAATAAAAGGAAAAAAGGTCCAAAAAAGGAAAAGGAAATACAAAATAATAGAAAAGAAAAAATAATATGGCAAACAAAAAGAAGAGAAATAAATATCCCCCTTCATCACAAGCATAAGCAATTTTAGTTAACTTGTTACCTTCTTTCAAAACATAAATATTCTTTCTTACCATATCCCATATATTATCTAAAAACAAATCCTTAAAAATCTCATCATTTCAGTCCTGATCAGCTAATGTACATTAAGAGGTATCAGAGATAATAACATCTGTTCTAACCATGATTACATAAACCAAATTTATATTCCTTCTTTTTACTTTTAACAATTTTGATCTTTAGTCCCTTCAAATAATGCTCTAAAACACGGGTGTCAAATTCGATCATGTCACATGATGTATCGTGACGTATCGTGACTTTTTTGTCTTTGCAGAGCTGGGGTGGGCGTGGCCTGCACATGACACATGTAGCCTGCAGGCCACCAGTTTGACACCCTTGCTCTATAACTTTGTTTCTTTTCATTTTTTCTTTGTTTTTTTCTCCCAAAATTCTACAACACCTTAACAAGCATCTTTTGTAAATAAATACAATATAGGAAAATTATCCAGGCCACTCTCTTGGTTTGTTGTGCATATATCCTTATTAATTATTAAGGTATCAGCTGATTTCTTTTGTACGCAAAATGTAAATATTTTTTCATATCATTTTGTCATTTAAATCTTCAAATTCACCTTCAAATCAGCTTCAGTTCAGTGTCCGGTAAAACTTGTTCCTCTTCTATAACATTTTTTAAACACAATCTATCTGTAGAAGCAGACATTCTTAAAATTAACTTCTGGGTCCATTGTTCAAAAAGTATCCTTTAATATGTTGAATGTTAAAATATTTTTCTCCATCCTGTATTAGTAAGTCAAAATTAAGAATTCTTCTCCTTTAATGGTAATGTTTGTTCTTTTTGCTTCCCTCTAATGTCCAAGCCTCAAATTGTATCATTAAAAAAAAAATCAAAACCAAAGCATTTTCCCATGAGGAGGACTCTTATAATTAATTCTAAAATCTTATTTCAAAGTTCTCTGGACTCTTAATCTGTTTGTAACTTTCTAAAAATCAAAGTTTTACTTTTTCCATAAAAGTTTCACTCTTTTGCTGTTTATTCCAGAAAAAAAAAATTAAGGCTGTAAACTTGTATTTAAAAATGTATTTTGCTAAGGATTGATGGAAACTCAATGCAATGAAATACATGGATGACCTTTAAGAAAGGGGAGAAGAGATGCTGCTTAGGAAACAATCAAATAACAGTCCAACAGTTTCTGAGGAAACTAAGGAAGGACCCACCCTAACGCAGCAAGCAGTTAAAAATGGAGGATGCAAAGTTTGCACTTTCAGACTTTATTAATGTAGCCTTGGAATAAAGTAGATTTAGCTCATCTAATCATGTTTCCTATTTGGTTTACCCAGGAGGGTTGACACTCACTATACAATTTCTCGATGCAAAGGTTCCTAATAATTGAAAAGCAGCTAACAAGCAATTCCCAAAACTGCTTAATAAAGGAAGTATATAAACCCAGTATCTTTTGAAGGCATCAACTGGGCTTAGAGCAAAATGATTACAGGTAGTCCTTGACTTACAGCCATAACTGAATCCAAAATGTATGTTATTAAGTGTTTTTAATTTTGCCCCATTTCACCACCTTTCTTGCCACAGCTGTTAATTGAATGACTGCAGCTGTTAAATTAGTGCATGGTTGTTAAATGAATCGGGCTTTCGCATTGACCTTGCTTGCCAGAAGGTTGCAGAAGTCGATCGCATGACCCCTGACTACTGCAACCATCATAAATATGAACCAATTGTCAGACATCTGAATTTTGATCACGTGACCGGGGGGTGCTGCAATGGTCATAGGTGTGAAAAGTGGTCACCTTTTTCAGTGCTATTGTAACTTTGAATGGGTGCTGAATGAACTGTTTTAAGTCTAGAACTACCTTGTATTCCCTTATCTCCCAGACCTCCAAATTGCCAGAGACTGCAGTCTCATAGTTGCCTCGTGAGAAGCAATTGTCTGAAGAATTTATGGAAATCTCAAGTGGTCTTCTTGTTCAGAGAGGAATTTCAGAAGCCAGTCTTCCTGCTGCCTTTTTATTATGCCATGATCGTCAGTTCTACTTTTTGCCTCTTCAGTTTGCCATTTCTTCTCCTGAACTCACTGTCTATGTCCTAAATGCTGCTAACAATGAATTCTGACACCACAGTTATTTCACTACATTAATGCTCAAACAAACATCAACTTGAACCAAGAAGGAAATCCTGTGCTTCCTCACCTCTGCTGGAACAAGTTCAGTGGTTCTCCAAGGTGTCTGGCTATGAGTTGACTGGAACAGTAGCCCTTGTTGAGGGACACGGTTTCCACCTGGAAACCAGGAGGATGGTCCAAGTGGCTCAGCTGCAACTATTGTGATTTCAGGACGTCTGGATGGGGGAAAAAGAATAAGACCAAATTCAGTCATTTATGATTACACAGTATTTTGGAAAGTGATTGGGTTTTTCTAACTCAATTGCTGGGAAACACCTTTTCTCATTCTTCAACACATTAGCGCCCATAGATAAGTCCATTTGCCACCTTGATTTTGTTTCCTGTATCTAAGAGGCCAATAAAATCTCCAACATTCTTACAATTGGCAAGAATTCAATTTTTGAATTTTTGAAATATCCTCATAGATTTGCTTTAACTATGGCTGCCCAAGCTTTTGGTTTGCCCGTATCACACTGAAGAATTGTCTTGGGCCAGTATAAAATATGTAATATAATTAATGTATATGAATAACAAACTTCATTTGTTTTTCTATATTTTTATTACCTTGTGGGGCTGCATTAGTAGCTGTCCCACACTATATTCAGCACATGACCTGTAGGTTGGCCATGCCTGCTCTAAACAATCAGCCAATATAATTTTGGGCATCTAAGGCATGAATTACCACAACATATAAAATATTGTGGAGTCCACAAAATATGATAGTATCCTGTATATCCAATCTCAACAGACTTGATTTATCTCTTTGTGATAACAGCATATGTGCACATAACAAACTCTTTCACCCTAGCCACTTTCCCCAATATTTTGGAAAATTATAATGACGTGAGTTTGACACCCTTGCTCTATAGCGGGAGTCTTCAAACTTGACCTCTTTTAAGACTTGTGGATTTCAACTTCCAGAATTCCTCCTCCAGTCATGTTAGCTGGGAATTCTGGGAGTTGAAGTCCACAAGTCTTAAACTTGTCAAGTTTGAAGACTCTTGCTCTATAGCAACATTTTCATTTATATGTCATAAATCACCTCTTACACTTATTTTATTGGTAGAATAATTACAAATGATTATTAACATACCTTCTTTCTCTTTGCTGTTCACTGTGATAAGTTGTCCGAGAAGCTAATTTTAAAAAAAAGGCAGACAATTAATTTTTACCACTGCTAACATAATATTTAAGTCCAGCATTTGATCAGCATCTCCTTATGGCTCTGAGATTAAGGAAATTTCATTAGACATACCTTATAGCTCATGGGACAATATATACAGGATTCAAAATTAGTCCCACAATGTTAAAATATAAGTATACTATATATGGTTGATTTATTAAGGTCTTTAACATTCACATATACCTGACTTCATTTTAGTACAAAAGCAAAAAGTCTGGTATGAGAAATACCCACACACTAAATTAAACCATATGGACTTTGGCTTAACATAAGTGAGCGACTTCTGGTTTATAAATCAGAAATTAGTTAGTGATCCATCATGTATATTCATCAAATTTTACTACATCCATCATCATATATATTCATCGGATTTGACTTAGCTTACTATGTGAACCAAAAGAATATGTGATGGATTCAATCAATTTGTCCTACTTTTCTGAGACCCCCATTTCATTTCTGTGCTTTCAAACAACAAGTGAAAAGTGGACTGGGCATTTCCAGTAAGTAATACCATAATTCCAAGCATAACCTCAGTAAGATTCAGGCAATATTACTACTAATAAAAATTAATTCTTACGTTAGGTAGTTATGTTAGAGCACATTTAATTATGTAAAATGACTGAACTATAGATTTTCTCATTATAAATCTTATTAAAATAACTGAAATTTTATTTGAATGAAATCATTTGCATGTATCTTATATATTGTAATTAAAACAATAGCAAATTAGAAGGAATATTCTCCAGATAACATGATTTAGCAGAAAATATTGTTTGATTATGCAGCAGCAAATTATTCTAATTGCACCATTTAAAATTTATAGAAGCAAAGCACCAGGTGGGGAAGTGAGAAAAGACATACCTCTTCTACGGGGCATATTTGAGTTGCACTATTCATGAGTGCTAAAGGAGAAAAAGAAGGGTTACAGAAGAAGATAAAGAAAGAGGAAAAAGAACAAACCAGGTGAACAGTAAAGATCTGTCTTTGTTAGTTAGATAAGAGTATCATAGAGTATTTCCCCCACAAAATGAACTCTGGCAGTGTTTTAAATGCCAGTTTTTAAATTCAAATTTGGCTTTAAAAAGAAGGGGAAAAAATAACCAGCAGCTTTATACTGTATCTATTTAAACAACGGAATTAAACAATTTCCTTACTTTGAAGGTGTTGGTACTTTTTTTTCCCTGACTCTTCAACACTGGTGTATTAATTGAAGATAGTAGAATGACTCCAAACTTCCATGTTCTACAATGGCAAAAGGTTGTTTTGATTTCTCTATCTTAGCAATCAATTTTGCAACAGATGTCCATATTTCCTTATTATTGACTTTTTCTGGGAAAACCACATGCTCCTTTTATACTCTCCTTCAGTGTCAGAAGATAGGCTGCCTGCAAAATGGCCAGCACCTATAGCCCAGCAATGTGTGGCTATAAAAGCTGAGTAGAGACACAGCCCAGTATGCTAGTGTTGGTATGGGAATCAGAGGGAAGATGGTTTGTGCTTGTTTGGTAAACTAAAATAGCTGGAAGCAGCCTAAAGCAAATAGATGACTTACTGTTCTTCAGAAGTAGGGCTTACATAGAGAAGCCATGTAGTAATTGGAATAAAGCTGTAGTAAAATAGGGACAGAGTGATATAGTAAACTGAGTACTAGCCTTTGACTACTTGTAGGTGTGTTGCCTAGAGGCCAGGTGGGTTGTATTGGCTCTCTGGGGTTTTGGACATTCAGATAAACAGATTTATCTTTGGGAAACAGAATCTCTCTCTTGTTATTATCATAATATATCACTGCTTTTAAAAGATAAAGGCTCACTATGCTTCATATAAATCTGCTCATAAGGAATCTGACAGAAAATTTTCATTTAAGATCCATGCATAAATTTCTGCTTATAAATAAAATCTTCTTTTCCATTTTAGTCATTTAGTCTTAACTGAAATTGTTTTAGAGAACTTCTTGAGTTTAAAACGCTTTCTGGCAGTGAGATAAGGATCTCTGGGACATTAGAATGTTACACTAGGTGTGGGGAGATCCAATTTCAAATCCTGTTCAGCCTTAGGGACATTAAGTCACTCAAAATCTCTTGGTGTAACTTATCTAATGTGATGACATATAATACTACTATTTTCTCCCCAGGGCTACGGAACTATACAATGAAACCTAATAAATACTAAAGCATTTCTTTTGCATACATACAAACAGTGTCCAGGTTAAGAATGTCCAACTTAAAGGCAACCCATAGATACAAAAGGGCTGCCTATTACTAAAAATGGTGGACAGCATTGCCTTCCTAGAGCTCACAAAGCACTGAAGCTGTGCAATGGTTTCAGGTATCACTTGAAGCCATACGTTTTTAATATATAGCCTATTTCCCACAATTCCAGAAAGCACTGCACAACTTCAAGTCTTCACCAGCTCAAGGAAGGAACTCAATCTGTCAGTTTTAATAATAGGCAGTCCATTTGTAGTAATAGGCAGTCCAACTTAAACACAAATGCAGTTAAAGACAATTAGGAACAAAACATGTTCCTAACTCAGGCACTGTCTGTACTTTTCTCCATCAACCTTCCCTATCACCTTTCCAAACAAAAATATCGTAAGCATGCATACAGTAATTGTGTGCATCTTTTTGTAAAAGCTACCAGCTATTCATAATTATATTCCAGAGTCACCTTGTAGGGGAGATAGGAGGCATAAAATGTAGTAAATAATAAATAAATAAAATATGCCTGTATGCATGCATGTGTGCATGTGTACATACTTATGGTATATATAACAACTTTAAGTAAAATTGCTGCATAAGCATTCACCAGTATGTCACATACTATCTGAACTACTGCAGACTGGGAAGAGGTAATAATGTTTTACATATAGCAATCTCATTAAATGTTATCTTGTTAAAGATTTTGTTGGAAATGATTGTGTATATTTGCAAATAGAAAGTGAGCAAGCAAGGAAATGCTTGTTTGTAGATAAACTACACATAAAGGAAAACCTTCCTTCTTTCTAAAGAAAAAGAAGCAAGTATATATGGAGGGATACAACAAATTTCAGTACGTGCACAAATGTTTATCTGTACATATGCTCACATAATCAGTGTGTTCAGTGGGACTAAACAGGACAAATGTACAGAAAGGGAAAGCAGATGGGGAAGATTACTGTGGTATCAAGATGACACCATTATAAACTTATGTGTACTCTGGCAAAAGTTTCTTCCAATGCTTATAATTGTTTTTGCTGAAATATTATTCCAATTAAGGGAAAACATGAAAGAGAGACAACTTTCATTGAGACAAACATTTTTAGAATTATTAATGTCATTAATAGTTGTCCTAAAATATCTTCTGAAAAAAGAATTTAATCTTGAGAAACTTTGGTTCTTCTCTTTAATCAGCTCCCCCCACCCTCCAAAAGCTGGGGAAAACTTACTTTGATTGGAAAATTGGAAAAATGGTTACAGGAAATATGAAAAGTGTTAGTAAAATTGTATTTATATATATGACAACTCCATACAAGCAACAATGTTAGTTTGAAGTAAAAGAATGTGAGAATTTGACAAAAATGCTAAGAGTGAAGGGATGAAAAGGAAGTGAAGCAGTATTCGTTTATCAGACTCAATTTAGTCCGCCACCTAATTATATTATCTAGAACATTACAAATAATTTATTATTAAGCCTAAATTAATATAGTCATACTACTTCAAATAGTATATTTTTCAGTTATTACAATGCAAATAATAGCCTTGTCAGACAGTCCGTGACTTCTGAGCCATCAGCTATTCCATCTTGCTAAGGTTCTAAGCCTTACAGTTTTCAGACAGATCAGCATACCACATCTCTCAGGTGGCCTGGGGTAGACACGTGGCTCTGTTCAGTCTGTTGAAAAACTATTCTCCATGGAACCAGTCCCTGGCATCCAAAAGGTGTGGGGGGGGGGGGNNGCTGGAGTAGAACACCANACTATTCTCCATGGAACCAGTCCCTGGCATCCAAAAGGTGTGGGGGGGGGGCTGCTGGAGTAGAACACCATATCATAATATATACCCATGATGGTGAACCTATGGCACGCGTACCAGAAGTGGCATGCAGAGCCACTTCTGCTGGTACGCAAGAGGTCGCCCGGAAGAGTCCCACTGTGCATGTGCGCGCGCCACCCACCCACCGATTGTCAGCTATCTGGCACATATGCGTGGGGGTGAGAGATGCGCGCACATGCGCAGAGATGCTCAGGGCGCATGGGGGTCATATGCGCATGTGCAGGGGGTGTGGGGGTCCCCACGCGCATTGCCTTCTGGGTGCTGGCACGCAATTTTCGGCATGGGAGCCCAAAAAGGTTAGCCACCACTGATATATACGATTTGTGCCTGGATCTTCACAACCCTGAGGTCAGGGATAATTGTGCCTGTGGTGAACAATGGTGGCGCTATTAAGGTATACAATTCTTGACTGATTATAATAAGATGGTATTTGTATTATTGTTATGGTTATCTATTTATGTTTATTCATTTGCTGTTGGTATTATACAGCTGTTGATACTATAAATAGTTATATTTATTCATTTGCTGTTGCTATTATATAAGCTTTTGCTTTAAAAATAAACTTATATTTATTTATTTTCTGATAATATAAGCTGTTGATATTGTAAGCTGCTTAGATTTGTACGGACTGAAATGATATAAAAACACCAGAAATAGACAAATCTTTCAGCTATTCAAATAACTCTAAAATCAAATGAATGCTAATAATATCCCACTGTGCTATATCATAGTATAATTTACAACCACTAAATACAATGACATGATTAAAGGACTCATCTAAAAATAAATTGAATATTGATATTTATTAGACAGAAGAAGCAAGAATCAGATTCTTTTCCTTTGGATTCCATATCAGGTGTGATAATGTAATACTTCTATTAGCCTGCTTTTAATTTTGGTTCATAATTAACATTAAACCATAAGCATTACAATAACAAACCATAGCAAGTTTTACAATTGTTTTTTTCTTCCTTTACAAAGATAATTTTTGAAAAAGTTTGTTTTGGATTAACTATAACTTTCCTTATCATCCAAATTGAAAGAAATGTTGGCCAATTTCATATTTTAATTTATGGTAGTGATACATTCAACCAACTTTGCTCAGATTAACTACATAATAGAAATCAAATACTCTATTAAAGTGCAGATAACATAAAATAGAACTTCTGATATCTTTCTCCCAAACTTGCAGAACAGAAATGAAAAATACAAGTTCAAGCATCTTCTTGTTTCATAAAATGAGTAAATAACAAACACTGCAATCCAGCTCAGGTTTTTATACTAGAAAATGAGAGTGAAATATAAGCAAAGAAATACATTTAAAGTACTCTACCTATCAACATTTTTTAAAAACAGGTATGTTTAGTGGAAAGGAAAACAACTGATATGAATAATTTAACTCATTTATTTTTATCTAAATACATTGCACGTAACTTGCACAATTTTGATAAGTTATCATGAATTCTGTTTAAAAGAGCTAAAAAAGAAACAAATTTATCTGTTAAACTAAACAACAAGAATCAGGTCATGATGATAATCAATCCTGGAATTTGAAATATCTGCAACAGAAAGTGCAAGGAAGAAACACAATATATCTGCAATGGTGAAGCAACTTACAAACAACACTAAAAAGCAAAGCACCTGCAGTCTGTTTAATAAAAATCTTAATAAACATTTGTTCAACTCTTCAGCATTCATTAGATAGATATAACAGATCAAAAATCTACTTACTTCTCTTGATTGCTGCTTTAATAGATGACAAGGGACCTTGGCTTAAAAAATGAAAAGCAGAACAAAAATATAATTACACTTTATACAAAAATACAGATCATTTAGTAGAGAATTATTCAAAAACATTGTTTAGGGTGGTCCTCAACTTCAAACCATTTTAAATGACTGTTCAAAATTACAACAGCGATGTAAAAAGTGAGTTATGACTCTTTTTCACACTTAGGACTATTGCAACATTCCTGAGGTCATGTGATCAAAATTCAGATGCCTGGCAACTGGCATGTATTTATGACAGTTGCCGTGTCCCAGGGTCACGTGATCAACCTTTTGTGACCTTCTGACAAGCAAAGTCAATGGGGAAGCCAGATTCAATTAACAACGGTGTTTCTAACTTTACAATTGCAGTGATTCATTTAACAACTGTGGCAAGAAAGGTCGTTAAAATAGGGAAAATTTCAACAACTCCTTGTTTAGCAATGGATATTTTGAGCTTAACTGTGATTGTTAAATCGAGGACTACTTATAGTAATTATTGTAAACAAGCAGATTTGCTGAAAAATTGTAAATTTTTCCTTCTTCACTGATTGACTGAAACCAATTATGGAAAGGAGAACTATGCCTACAGGAAAACATTCAGTGGTTTACCAATTTATCAATTATTTCAGGATATTGATATTTGTATACTGGCAATTGTTTCTATGCACCAAAATACAGGAAAATAGACAGAAGTGATGCCTTTAGTACTAACTCTGCACTAACTTGGGATATACTGTACAACACTGTATGAAGCTGTAGTATGGTTAGGGTTAGTTCTCTATTGTGAGAACTCAGTTTTCATGGTTTGTGGCTAGTCCAACTTAACAGAAACCTTTTTAAATCAACCATAATTTAACATGCTAGTTGAACTCATTCATTTTGTCATTTTGTTTATTGTATCATCCTTGAAATGAATAGATAAATATTTTTGCAGACAATATATTTTGGGTTTTTTACTTCTTTTGATTGTTTTGCCCCGGGGCTTTTTTTACCAATATATATTGGTAAAATATATTGTTTTACTATATTTGGACTATATTTGGGATATAGTCCAAAATCCAGAAACCAATTTAGGACAGTGAGAATCATCACATACAGACAGATTCTGATGCTCCAAATCAACTATTTCCAGCAGCTTAGATTTATAGGTCAAGATTATGAACAAAAAAAAGGAGGAATGTAAAGTTCAATTATTTGTCCAAGGATAAACCTTGTTTGATATTTCTGATAACTCTTTAAAATACTTTTTTATAAACTATGATTGAAAAGAGGATGATTTCTGGATTGTGGTTAGATAAAGTTTGGCTACGAGGAGGTTTTTTTAAAAAATTTGTAACATTAAAATAGTTAGAAAAGTTAGTATATTAGTTTATGTTGGTGAGATGAAGGTTGAAAAGCACTTTTTATTAATGTCTTTGTTGCCTTTTTTCATCTTTTTTTCTTTTTCTGTACCTTCTGGCCTTTTTTATCTTCTAGTTTGCATTAGTTTGCATTATGTTTATTGAAAACTTCAATAAAATTATTAAATTAGAATCCTTCATATGATCACTCAGACCTTAACCCTTCCAGAGGCTGATAGCTAGAGAAAGTAATTCTATATAAAAGTAATAGAATCTATTTTATGTTCTATTGTTTTAATGTGTGTAGCTTAATCTAATGCATGTTGAGCTTTAGCAAAAAATAAAAATAAAAATAAAAAACAAAAGGCAACCCTAGAAAAGTATACAATAAAACAGCTGTCGCCACAAACATTTAGTTTCTCTGGTTACTGTTAAAGCAAGAGACTGCACATAATTATTGAAAAATATCTATGAAACATTATTTGAAAAATTTCTGGGCAGCACAGGCAGGATGTTAATATTTCTGGTGGCTGAAATCCACATAATACAATGTTAATTGACATATTATGATTCTCTTTCTCTATCTTTTTATCGTGAAATATATTTCACATTAACCTAATGATATGAAAGCTTAATTTTTCAACTAAATTGATCTATATCATTTTATTGTGCTTCGGTAATGAAGTCTAACTACAAACAGATTAATGCATTTACTATGAAGGAGAAGAATATAGGAGGTTATACATTACCTAAGAATGAGCGGCAATAGGTCTAGAAGTTGTAGTTGAATATTTTTTTTTACTTTTTACTTCCTATTTTCCTATTCAATCCACCATATCACTTCAGCAACCCTACTGATCCTTTCAAGTCATCAAGAGAGGAAAAGAGAGTCAACCCTCCTCACTTTACAGCTTCTAACCTTTTTAAAAAATCTGACGTGACTTAATAAGTAACTCCAGAAGTGAAGGCAAACAGTAGAGTGTCCCTTGGGGATTGGGTGTGTTTTCTGCTATAATTTTGAAGATTCCTGCTCTGAGTAGGAACAAACAACCTCCTTCTCTTGTTAACGAAAATACAGAGAACTGAGAAGAAATAGTATTTTTGTAGAAATTTCTGAAGTGAGGAAAATAATGTTTATAGGCATTATAAAATCTACCAAATGTGATAAGAGTTCGCTTACAAAAGGACTTTTATTTTTTTGTCACCTGTTGTCAACATCAACAACACATGTTTATCACTGTTGCAATTCTCTAAACTCTTAATTCCCAAATACAAACCAGAATACAGGAGAGAGAAAAACATCAGGAAAGCATCTGCAGTTGCTCTTATAATAACAGAGGAGGTTAAAACTCCCTATAATTCTATTATCTCACACAGGAGTGAATCACTGGCTTGTTTTCTGGATCTTCAGCTATTGCTCATTTCAAACCATTTACTATAAGAATATTAATGATGAATTATCCTTCACCAAATTAGTTTTGCTCTTAAATACTACCTCGCTCAGATGGACAAATTAGTTTGGGGTTTCAACATAAAACTAAGGCACAACATCGTATATTCCAACATTGTATAGCAATAGGATAAAAACATTAAAGTAAGTTAAATCATTGTGAATTCCAACACAACAAAAGTAGATAACAACAAATTTATTTTTAAAACGTTAATGCTATAAAACAAAAGTGTTTGGAAATAAGTTTTGTTGATCAGAATTTAAACAAATTTTAATACTTCATACTTTAAGCATTTAAGATCCAGAGAACTCATTCCCGCTGTTCTTTTATATTTTGTACTACAGATAATTTTTAGGATTATGAAATGTTTATAAAAGGAAGAATCTCTTCTACAAAAACATTATCTTTCTGCTCAGTAAAAGCTTGTTCCAAATTCTCCCTGACTCAGCTGTGTTACACTCTCTATACATTTTGAAGTACAAACTTAAAAGAGTGGTCACTTATGAATGTGCAGTGTGCAGACATTCTAAATTAGTGTGATACAACCATACCTCTTCAAAACTTGTATTTCCAAATGCAGTAAAATAGTATGCACAGCTATAGTAACAAAATGTTCAATGTTATCCTGTCTCTAATTACATTTCTACTATATTACATTGAAGAAAATACTTATTTATATCCTAACATAACTCTCTTACATCCTAACCTGTGATACACTCATGAAATGCAACCATATTTTTTAAGTGCTGACCAATATTTACCTTAATTTGTACATATTTTTATTTTATTTATTTGTATCCCACTTTTATTATTTTTTACAAACAACTCAAGGTGGAAAAAATTTCTAATACTCTTTCCTTCTTCTATTTTCCCTACAACAACCCTGTGAGGTAGGTTGGCCTGAGACAGTGACTGGCCCAAAGTCACCCCCAGTATGTACAGACTGATATTTAAGGCATTCAGAAACCTTTTATACCAAAATGATGCTACATCATTTTACTCCCCTCTGGGAAAGGGAGATTATGGCAATTCTCATTATCTTTTAAAATATTTAAATTTGTGTTAAGAAATGGCTCTTCAAAGTCTCTTGCAACTCAGTCCAAAAAGGCTGGACTGTTTGTCTTACCCCCAAGTATTATAACTGTCATTGCACATGTATGTAACTTTCAGGGGCTAGAAACCATTTTTAAGGGTGTGCCAAACCCTACAAGAAACATTATTCAAACCCATTTTAAAGAGCTACTGTCATGCCCTTGTTGGAGTCTGATTCTGAGGGGGAGTTTGAGCAGCTGACAGGGAGTGGGAGTATGGCTCCGGTGGCTGTGGAAGAAAAGGGGGAAGGGCACAGTCTGGCTGGGCATT
>AZIM01007354.1:15348-25858 GCA_000516915.1 Ophiophagus hannah | reverse complement strand
TCTGCAAGGAGTATAAATCCTTCTATTCCCACCATCCAGTCAGAGCTGAAGAAGCTTCTGGGATGAGAAGTGAAACGTCTTCAAAGAAAAACAAAAAAGTCCAGTTGCCTCTTGAAAAAGCACCTTTGGTATAAGACGACAGTTTCCAACTGAAAGTTGGGAACTCTTTTGAAGTGTAAGAAATTTGTTTGCGAAACCAGTTATTAGGATGTCAGTTGTGTTTTTGTCTCTGATTATATTCAAGCAGGCTCTGGACAGACTGCTGTTAGGGAAGATAACACTTAAGATTCCTACATTCAACTAGGGGTTGGGCTCATTGACCCTTCCAAATGGACTTTGCTGGCACTAATCTTGTGATACTATTAATAGTGATATATTTACCATTGGAGACTAGAACATACGAAGAACAGTTGCAAGAATTGGGTATGTCTGGTTTAATGGAAAGAAGGACTGGGGTGACAAGATGGCAGTGTTCTAATATCTAAAGGGCTGCCATAAAGAAGAGGGGGGGGGTCAAGCTATTCTCCAAAGTGCCTGGAGAAACAATGGATAGAAACTAATGAAGGAGAGAACCAATCTAGAAATAAGGAGAAATTTTCTGACAGTTAGAACAATTAATCAGTGAAACTTCTAGCCTTCAGAAGTTGCGGGTGTGCCATCGCTGGAAATTTTTAAGAAGAGAATGGACAACCATTTGTCTGAAATGGCATAGGGTATTCTTCTTGAGCAGGGAATTGGACTAGAAGACCTTCAAGGTCCCTTCCAAATTTGCTTTCTGTTATTATAAATCTATAAAAACAACAATGCTGCAATATAGCATGAGTAGTTGTAAAACCACAATATAAAAAACTAAAGAATTTCTATGCCAAAAGATGCATCATAGAATAAACTCAACACATGTGTATTGAAATGGCTTTAAGAAGTCAAAGAAAAATAAATATTTTTTATTTTAAAGATAGATCTGAGTCCCGAACTAATTTTGCTAGGGGTCAGTTTGAAAGAACTAAAGCTGTTGGCAGAGTCAATTTGAAAGAACTAAAGCTGTTGGCAGAATGCTGTGAATTACACCATAGCTTCTCTAGTGTGCAGGAGAATTAGCCATTGCTGGTCTGGTATAAAGATCAAAAGCATAGGCTTATGGACTAACAGTAGGTTTTTCCAAAAGCTGAGTGTGTACAACATGATCCCAAACATTGTGATGTAGAGTTTCCCTATATTCTTTGCAAACAATTGATTTGTATTATGCTCACAGACCAGCAAATATATTCTTTGCATACAGTGAAATGCTTCAAGTTTCTGCTAAATTCACTCTTTTGTAGCTGCTACATAGGAGAAAACAAGAAAAGCATTAAATGTAGTAAAGGGAAGCTGGACTAACAAAAGTTCCAGGACCAAATAGCTTGGCTGTTTGTACTCATACACAGAGAAAAAGAAAAAAGTTAAAACCATGAGTGGTAGAAAAATATTGCCTTGAAAATGTGTTTTTTCAACTAATGCTAGGAAAGAACTCATGGTAGAATGCAATGAAGTTCGCTAGACTTGCCATGTGAGGCTAGGGAAACAAAACAATCTTGCTACCTATTTTAATATGCTAATAAAATAATTAAAAAAATAAAATGCAATGTTTTATTGAATTTTCTATCATATGCTCAGAACTTACAGGACACCTCAATTATGGAACTTAACTGTAACAATGATATTTGGTGGTTCAAACCATCAAATATGGATAGATGGATAGATCTAATAGCATCAACAGCAATGATTTTAAAAAATTAGAAAAGGTTCCTGAATTTATTAAGAGAAAGGTGAAGAGAGAAATGGAAAAGCAATTCTCTCAAGACTTTAGCTACAGTGAGAAGAAGAGACACAAGGCAGAAAGTAGTAATAATAATAAACTTGAATAGATAAAAAAATAAAAGCAAACAGAAGGCTCATGGGAAGAGTTTTTCAAAAAACAGCATAAGTAGCCATGTTTCCAAGAATCAGATAATGAACCCAATGTAATGTACTAACCTTGTAAGAAAATGGGCAAATAAAATCCTGAAAAAGAATAATGTAACGTAATTGTTATTTAGTTAACTTCAAGTTAAATACTTGCCACCGTGTGTGATAAAATATTTGTCATTTTTAAAAAACCTTACAGTTCTTGGGAAGCTTATTACAGTAAGCATGTTGTGTGTTCTCGTAAAGGAGTGGGGCATTGGCGCTGAGTAATGATCTTGCACTATAGGCAGTCTACAAGCTGCAAAACATGCCCAGGAATTCTCTTCAATGTCACAGATTCTCAACAAACAAGAAAACGTGGAACTTTTGTAAAGTCTAGGTGATCACTGACACAATACATTGCAAAGAATTGGAGGACAAGAATAATTGCAGCACTTCAGGGCGATCTGAGCCCTGGGATTTTTTGGAATGCTGTTACTTGTTTGTTTGCTATGCCTCTTCTTTTAGTTAGACCGGTGTGCCGAGAGAGATGCCCCTGTCATTCACAAAGGAGGCTGCCCTGAATTATTAATAATTGGACAAGTTTAATGTGGCCTTATATCCCCTGAGGCATTAAAGATCATGTATTTGGTGAAAACCATTGTAGTTTCCCTGACTTAATGAATTGGGATTATTACACACATACAGCCCCTTCCCCCTGCATAGCCGCTGCTTGTTAACACGAAAGGGAAGGAAGGTGACTTAAGAATGCATCTCCCGAGGACTGAAAAAGTATATAGAAGCAATTCAGAGAAGGGAAACTTCAAGTTTGAAAGTGTTATTCCGATAATAATCTCTTCCATTAAGCATTTCTGTTCTATTTTCACTGAAAAGATAGAAATTAACTCCAAATGTAGAGGATAGTTTGTCTAGCTTCAGTCATTCCTAACAATTTGATATTTATGTCCATGCACTGAGGCTGGCTTTAGGAGCTACAGCAATCTCATAGCATGAACTAGTTAGTATAATGCACAAGGAGAGTGTTCACCCTTGGCATTTACCAGCAGTCTGTTAAGTAAAGATAGTTAAGAAGAAGAGGAGGTGGATAAACATTGCATGCTTGCCTTTTTATACATGTGCTGCTGTTGGTTTTGAATGAGGGCAGATGTCCAAATTACAGATGGTCGACATTTGGAGAGTCAGATGTGTATTGGATTGATGCCTTAAAAGCTGTTTTGACTAAAAAGAAGCTTGCCTGTTTTAACCTAGGTTTCAGTTGTACCCATGGCTGTGGGGGCCACTAAAAATAAAAGTTGTTCAGCTGCTAAGTCAAGTTCAACTTCTTGTGATCCCATGAACCATATACCAGCCTCGCCTGTCCTCTACTCTCATCCGGAGCCTGCCCAAACTCATGCCCATTGTGTTGATGACACTATCTAACCATCCCCTCCTCTGCCGTTCCCTTCTCCTTTCCTTTTCATTCTTTCCCAACATCAGGGTGTTTTCCAATGAGCACTCTCTTCTCATTAGGCAGCCAAAGTATTTGAGCTTCAGCTTCAGTATCTGTTCCTTCCAAAGGACAGTCAGGGTGATTTCCTTTAGGATTGATTGTTTTGATCTCCTTGCAGTCCAGTAGACTCTCAAGAGTCTTCTCCAACACCAAAATAAAATTAGGTGATATTAAAAGGTCTTCTGCAGAGAAAATTTGGATTTTAACTGTATAAGAACATTAGACATTATAAATCTAGTATGCAGATATACTGGTGTGCATCCAGATGCATCTCTCATTTGTAACCAGTTTTGCTTAGTAGGGCTGGCTCATTAGTTTTCTTATCATATTCATGCCTGGCACTGAAGCAGAGAAAAATATGCTGATTGCCTTACTCAGTTTGAGTGGTCAGTGTAGAACTTGCCTCACAGCCTGCTTTTCAGACTGATTTCTCCCTGAGCAACTTGCATTAATTAAAAGAGACAGATACATAAGAGATGAGATGCAGGAGAAAAAGAAGGAAGGAGGTCAGTTCTTCAAGAATGAACATTGTGATGGCATTTATATACACAGCCTATTTATATACAGGTCAAATTAAGCTGACCTTCTCTGCCCAGAGCTCTAGTTTGTATAATGCCCTGTCTCAAGTATTTCCTGCTACTGATAGATGGGGCCAGAAATGACATGAATGCGGTTAGAATGATGTGTCATCCTTACACACTGTGGCCCATGGGTACTTATGAGGGTGGGTTATAAGGGGGAACTTGCATACGTGTCACTCATTAAGACATAACTATAAGGTTGTGGCATTGGCATGGTTGTGACATTACCATGGATTGCTCTGGATACTTCTGTTTTTGTCTTTTTGCAAGGCTGGTGGAAGTTAAGTCTTCTATACAGCAAATTCTCTAAGCAACCCCAGGGCCAATGAAAGAAGCTCCATTTCTAAAACAATAACCTCATGTTTGGTTTGACCCAGATGTCCACCTCTCTAATTTGAGACCTTCAGGGTTTCCCTAATATGCAGGCTACAGTAACATTCTTTGCAGATGCAAATGCAGTTCCTTATTATTTCACGTTTCAGGCATTCAGAATAATCTCCAAATTTATGACTACTGGCTAGAATTTCTTGCTCATTGTCTGCAGTATTAATCAGGTCTATTTATTGTCTCCTCTGTGGGAGATCTGAGCTTGGTTTGAAGCTGCATCAGCCTGGAGAATAGTGATTTGTATCTTAATAAACATTTCCAAAGCTACCCCAGTGGACAAGTAATTAGTCCTTCACTTCATAACAGAAGCCCATTCATCTGTCTGTATACTTTGGGTATACTTTGTATATCTGTCTGTATCCTTATTCCACTTCTCCTCCTGGTATCCTCTATGCAGCTGAGATGTATTTCTGATGGTTCCAGACTATTCCAAAATGTTGCTAAGATGCAGATGGAATGGGAATCTACTACACAAGTCTATAGTTAGTCTACATTTACTAATGGACTAACATCATTTAATACAACTCATTGAGTGTAGTATTATTTTAGATTCCAAATTTATTTTCAGTTCGGCCATAGATGCACGATCTTATTATAGGCCAAAGGCATTTCTCACCTTAATATAGTAATTTGGAGGAGAAAATACATCACTTCCTATTTTTTGAATGGCCACAGGAAATGTAGTCAGGATGGCATTTGTTTTGCCCCATCTTGCAAAATAAAACATAGCTATGTTCTGTTCTTGGAATATTGAGTTTTTAAATTTGCTCTTTGCCTTTGGGATGGTTCTAAAAAATTTGTCTTGCTATTGCAAATGTCTGTGGGAAATTCTCGATAATCCAGGTTATGGTTGTCCCAATGGTGCTCTTTTCCAAAAGGTACAATAGCAAGATTTCCCAAAGAGGCTTTTTCCATAAGACAACTGGATTTTCTTGTTTGCTTTTTTCTTTGAAAATGTTTCGCTTCTCATCTAAGAAGTTTATTCAATTCTAACTAAAGACATTAAAACTGAAAAAGCTTCTTGGATGAGAAATGAAACATTTTCAAACGGGGAAAACAGACAAAAAGATCCAGTTTTTTTTTGGAAAAAGCCCCTTTGGGATGGCTTGCTATTGTACCTTTTGAATTAGTGGTTTCAGATTCTCTTCGGAAAAATTGTAATATTTTATTTTAATATCTTTTCCTGATTTCTGACATAGTGCTTTATGACATCTGGAATGTAAGTCTCACTGAAGTTAATAAGAGACTTCTGCAGATGCTTAATTTTATCCTATTGATTTCTGTGCAGTTTAGATTGCAATCCTGTTGTATATTTACTGTTGCATATTTCAACAGTAGATATCAATAAAAGCCTTGCTACTTCCTTATTACTTTTTTCCCCTTTCAAATGTTAGTTAACACTAATCCTAATCTTTAAGACTTTTGTGATATTATTGCATTTAGAATTAGTGTTTCTTTCTCATTCCTTTCCTTGGCCTTCTTCATTGATAAATTCAACAGGATATTATCCATACTGAGATTAAACTTTTTCAGAAAAAAAACCCCATCATCTGTTGAAAGTGAGGCTGTTCTTCAAGGCAGGAGGATGGAGCAAACATTTTCACTAGCAGTGTCTTCACTTAGGAGCAAAAAATCCCCTTTTGTTGTGGCCTACTGGCAGCTGAGGAGCTGGCAGCAGAGTTGGACAGTGCTGAGGAGGTTGGGGAGGAATCTGGGCCAGTCTTGGAAGCTGAGGGGGGCTTGGACGAGGGCTCTGCATCAGAGGCAGAGATGGGGACAGGGCAGGTTGACAATCATCAGATGCCTTCGGACACAGACAGCAGTGAGGTGGGGAGTTTCTGGACCCGGTTCCCAGCCTGTGTGTGCACAGGGCTACCAGAAGACAAGAACAATTGAGAAAGCAGGGTCGACTCAGGAGTAAGGACACACCTCGGGGATGATTGGCCCCTCCCATAGGACATAAAAGAGGAGCGAAAGGGATGTGAGCTTTTGCAGGAAGCAATTCATTTGTCTGGTCGATTCAAGCTTTGAAAAGTTCTGTTTGACTCTGTGTNNAGTTTGGCCTTGCCCTGTGTTTGGCAATTAGTTCTCTGGCAGCATTCCAAGTGCAATAAGTTGGGTGTTCATAAACAGTCCCCTGAAAGACTGTTTGTGAAGCTTTGCAACTTTGTGAATGAATGTAATTCACAGCCATGGAAATAAAAGAGGTTTTGCTGGGACTAAGATTGTGTTTTATGCCTCCAAAGGAAGTCTAGGTCAGAACACCTTTCTTTATACTAGTGTAGTAAACATTTTTTCCAGGTGTTGTCACCTTCAGCATCTTTGTATGCTGGCTGGGGAATTCTGAGTCTTGATGTCCACCCATCTTAAAAGTGCTGAAAAGGAAAAATATTCTCTACAGCAACTACAAGTCACTCTCGAGGATTTGAAACTGGAGCCCTACCTGCAGAGGCCAGGAGTTTAATATAGCTTTGGATCTTTTGCAAGCAAAGTAGAAATTCTACCACTGAGTTACAGTTACAGTCTTCCTTCAGTACAATCTTTTTTTCCAAATATTATCTTCATATTATTGGCATTTTCTGACACTAGGCTGAGGTCTTTTCCACTTTCCTGGACCTTTCATGTTGAATTTTAAAAAATACAAAACAGATATAAAAAAGAAGGGTGGAGAGGAAGGAGAAGACCAAGTTCATGACTGGGTGGAATTGATAACATCATCAGTAAGAGAGAGGTGAGAAATTTAAAGAATAAAAGGATGGTGCAGGTAAGAATGGTTTTCAACAATAGAAAGGTATTGTTTGAAAGTTAGTTTTGCTGTCAGGTAAATTTAGAGAGATTTCTTTTTCTTCTTCCCTCTTATTTTCTGGCTCCAATTTCTTTCTTTTTTCTCTTGCTACATCTCATTCCTCCCCTTCATTTTGCATCAAGTTGCTCCCTCCAAAATAAAATTGTATGTTTTATAGGTATGCATTCTAATGCATAATTCTTAATCTGATTTTGTATTACTTTACTTGAAGGCCAATATTTTCAATAAGGGGTTTAAAACTGCCTACTATATATATTGTAGGTGAAAGGGTTTTTCCAGAAATATAGGACAGGCCGATTACATTAGATTACAACCAGAGAACCTTATTCATTATGCTGCTGCCCTTGGTTGCTCCAGTTGTACATATATTCCAATTATTGAAGGTTATGGGATACCATGAGAATAATTTGTGGATCAATAAAATCATTTCTATTTCTAAGTAGTAGTCAGATAAGTAAAGATAAGTAACCAGATTACATTGTTGAATTGTAATGTTTCTGGAGTTCTGAGGAACATCAAATTTTTTTTAAAAGAACTCTTCTTTTTGCACCCCTGTATCACCTTGCTTACACAAAAATCTAATAAAAATAATGTTTCCACATGCATNTGTATCACCTTGCTTACACAAAAATTTAATAAAAATAATGTTTCCACATGCATATTGGTATGTGCTTTCTGAGTGACAAGCAGTTTTTAAGGATGTATGTACAATACTTGATTTTGACTGTTCAAAAGAAGAATGATCAGAGTATGTTGGCCTTCTCAAATATTGAATATACTAACAAACATAGACTTTATGAATAGAGTTACTCCACAACAGATGCCTAGAGAAACAATCTGGCACTATAAAGATATTCTCTTACCTCTTTCATATTTTTTGTGCCTGGCTTCACAGGTTACACCAAGCTATAGTTTGTTTCCTTACTAAAATTAACCATTGTTGACTAGGTTTGTCTGATATAACCACAGTTTATAAATAATACGATTCATACACTATATTAAGCCAGAGTTTATTTTGGCTTAGTGCAGGGTACAAATCTGATTTATAATGTGCAAATCTGATTTGTAACCATGCTGATGTAGCATATTAAGCCAGACTTAGTACAAACAATGTTTAAAATCATTATAGAGTAAATGTTCCTGGAAACTATTCCCAAATCCATATGGATGCTTCCTCCTGCTCTTTCTCCTTGTGTGTGAATAACTTGTAATGTCTGGTTGGTCTTTGTTATCATTTAAAACTAATCTCAGATACAGTAGAGCAGAGATGTCAAACTCAATTTCATTTTTCTGGCAGTGGCACCGCAGGCTGATCCTTCGCTGTTTCCAGGACGGCCCTTCGGGCCAGATCTAAGCACCCTGTGGGCCAAATCAGTACTGTGGACCTTGAGTTTGACACCCCTGCAGTAAAGGGACAAAAAGGCTAATCTTGGTTTCTTTCTTTTCAAAAAATAGCACCCTAATATGAGAGATGGAGGTGGATAGTAGGGTGGAGAAGACAAGGCATTTGACTGGTTATCTTAGATGAGGCAATTCAATGAAGCTGCTGGGAGGCTGAAAACAAAAAGGCAGGTCTAAAACTCAAGGCTCCCAGTTTCTAGCATGGTGCCTTAACCACTAAACCAAACTGGCTTTACTGTTTGTTTTAGTTAGCAATAGAAAACCAACATTCGTGCATACACACATAGTTGCCGGAAGAATCCTAGGATTACAACAATGAATACAATTAAAATGTGCGATATTTGAATTTCACTATCAACAAATTTTTTAGTTTTTGGTTTACATTTGGTCTTGATCCTCCTTTTATTATTTCAGTTTCCCTCTCTACATCAGAGGCTCTTAGCTCCACACTGTTCTTTTATTTGCATTGCAGTTTGAGATGAAACTATGAAAGGATTCAGCTTTTTATACACTGTAGGATCTAAAATGTAGTTGTTTATTTCTAGCCTGGTTTCACAGGAAATCCTTAATTTGTAAGCTGATGTTTGCTTCTTTGTGCTAGAAACTCTTAAATTGTATCCAGCATTCTCTTACTGTTAAAGCTACTGAAACTAAGGGCTGAGGCATGGACACAAATTGTTGCATTCTGACTTATTCACTTTTTTTTTCAGCAGAGAAAATCCTGCAATCATACCCAGTGAGTGGATAACAGTTTGTTGCTTCAGAGCAGCTACCATAGAGAGCAATTTAAAATGTTGTCTAGTGCAGAAGCTGTTTCATGTGGACATATTTGATATACCTGGAAGTTTAGCACTTGGCTGCATGGCTTTGATGATAAGATAATGTATATGGTAGTTTTTCTGCTGCTCTACAAAACTCTAAATAAAGTGGTGTATTCTCCTGCCATTAGGTGTATAGTTTTGGGGTATGAGCATGTATTACTTTTTTACATCATTTTGTTTATTGTTATATTTGGTGCTAAAACAACAACCATTCGTTTCTTGGGACAAGTTTCATAAAAGTCAGAACTATAATGTGTTCTGACAGGGCAATAATCCTGTCTGTGCAAAGAAACTATAAAAATGGAACTTTTTCTCCTTGCATCTGCACAAAACTTATGGATGGCAGTCACAACAGCAATTAGATACTAAATCACCTGGTTCTTCTTTTCACAAAATTGTTTTTTATTGGGAGCTATTCCACTTGACAATGTTATTGACAGAAGAAGATTCTACAGCACTCATTTTGATGTTCCTCTTCCCGACGAACAGCTTTTGTGTCTATTCTTTCATGTTCTTTTCCCATCCCCTTCTCTTTTTAATGTGCTTATCAGACTGTAAGCTTGGAAGGAAGAATTGGGTTTGTACAGTGTCAAGATAATTTCTTCCAGAAAGATTCTAGTCCTCACAGGCTAGTCATGTGAGTTTGATGCAGTACCACAACTGTTTTGTGAACATCTTAAAGACCAGAAAAAAATTACCCAAGAAACTTTTTTGTGGCTCAAAGACACTTCATCAAATGCATAGAACATTGTGCAGAGAAAGATACATTTTCCTTAAGACAGTTTTCTGTGTATCTGATGAAGTAAACAGTGACCCACGAAAGCTTCTGAGATAATAAATATGTTAGCCTTTCAGGCAGCCCAAGAGTCTTTGCTGCTTTAAACTCCCATCTCTTAAATTGCAGGAGGCTTGGTGTTGACAAATAACTCCTGTTATATTTTCCAGAGTAAATGATTAGAGTTATTCTTACCTCCATTCTCTTCAAAAAAGAAAAAGGAAAAGAGTAGAGAACAGACATTCTTATAAGAAAATTGTATTGCAACCACCACTCAAGATAACTCTCTCTCTCTCTCTCTCTCTC
>AZIM01007352.1:12512-22713 GCA_000516915.1 Ophiophagus hannah | reverse complement strand
ATCTAAAGACTAGCTAGAAAGCAAGAAATCCAACCATTTCCGGGGGTGCTCTGAGGGTGGCATTTCTCTATGGACCACCAGCAGCCCACCGGATGGCGACCACTGGTTTAGATTATAGGTGTTGCTAAATTTTTATAGGTGTGGTGATATGCGCTAAAACATTCAAATTAAGCAAATTCTAGCTTAGCATTATCTGAGAACTAAGCTGTTACAGAACAGTCCGATATATACTGATGAGTACAAGTTGCCTTTTATATCACTAGTCAGGATGAAGAAAAGTTGCAATACATGAAAACCTATCTTCCATTTTGCTTTTCTTTGTTTAACCTTGCAGATAGCAAAGCAGAGAATGCCACAATACAGGAATGGCAAACTTACTAACATCCTATTGGCTCTTTCGGTGACAATATTTATAATTATTATTATTGCAGTACTCTTTTTATAATTAAGGTAAGCTAAAGTATTTTACTAGAGATCCTTATATTCATTTATTAACCCACTGTACCTAAAAGCTCAGTAATGAAAAAGTAAAGTTTTCCAACTTTCAATATATTGCTTTCATGAAGAGCTAACATTTCCTTAGTGTTTAAGGGTGATCACATTACTGCAGCAGGATTTAATATAATATATTCAACCTCAAAGAGCCAGAGCAGATGATATAGCAAAATCACAAGAAAGGATGGGGCTGTTTTTGTAAAAGTATTGGTGAGGGGGTCAAATAGAGATAACTAAATGGGTGTATAGAGTTGGAGTCATTCCACTCCCAAGTCCAATATGGAACATCTGGCTGGTAGGCTTGATTTGGTCCATAAGACCTTCTGACGAGGCTTATCAAACCATGTTGGAGACCGCAGATCTTTTTACACACAGAAGATGGAGAAAAGGAAGAGTTTCTTATTGAGAAACAGAGAAAAAGACATTTTTCTCTAGCCAGGCATTGATTCTTTTTCCTCGCTGTGTAAAATCTTTACATTTATGCCTCACAATTATACCTCTCTTTTTGGATTAAAAAGATCTATTCTCATCAAACTGCCAAAGGAATGGAAGGAACCCCTCTGGAAAAATGGTAACTCTTGCCTGGAGATACTTAATTATTTGCAACTTTCTGCTCTGAAAATCCTCTTTATGAGGACCAAGCTCAAAATTGTATGGCAATGCACCTGTGAGCTTCATTTTTAAAAAGCAAGTTTTAGTGCACAGGAGGCTGCAAGTAAAAGTTGAAAACACCGAGAACATTGCTGAATAATCTGCTTTTTGCTGGCTGAATTTGTATGTATAGTATTGTCTTCCTGTTACTTTCCTCAACTGGTTGTGCCGTATGTTTCCCTCTCATCTTGGCCACTTTAAACTATTTTCAGTGCTGAACAAACACTAAACTTGGGATTGCCAGGTGGGCATGTATGCTAATAAAGCCAAAAATAAGTAAAGGCCCAAAGAGATACAGGGTTACCTGCACACTTCCAGTCTTAATCTTTGGAGACAATTGCAGGTGTGTACATGCACAGAAGAGTCTGGTGACTGAAAAGGCCTTTTAAGTCCATTTTGAGAAATGGAAATAAATACATCTTTCATTTAAATGATAAGAGTTTGTGTGCTCCTCCAAAGAAATGTATGCCATATTTTGTTTGCACATTGCCAAAGGGTTTTATCCAGGCTAAGATCTCACTATGTTTCTTCTTAATTGTTTGTTTAAGGACACTTCTGGATAGGATGGAGAGACATACACTTGAAAAAACAGGTCTGTAAATGCAGAAGCAACCACTGGTGATCTGCTACTTAGTTCTCTTATTGGATCTGAAAAGCATGGCCCCACATTTCCAAAAGTATTACAGATGTGGCTTAGGAAAGCCTGAATTACTGAGTCTTAATAATAATAATACAAATTAAATGTGCCAGGATGCTGAGTTTTTTAAAATTTTGCAAGCTCCCTGGAATCACTTAGAATCACTTGGGAGCATATTAAACTCAATGAGGTTTACTTCTGAGTACATAGGATTAGGACTGGGTTGCAAGTGTTTAACATAGTTGGCCGAAGGTGACTGTCAAAAAATAAGAAAGAAAGACTCTCAAAGAAATAAGAAAAGTCATGAGTTGGAGATTCAAAAGGAAGCTCCTACCGAAATTTCAGAAGCTCTGAATGTTAAGAGGTGGCCGAAGGTGACTTTCGAAGAAAACATTAGAGGAAAGAAAGAGAAAACTCATGAGTTGGAGATTCAAAAGAAGCACCTACAGACATTTCAGAAGCTCAGATGGTTAAGAGATGTCCGAAGGTGACTCTCAAAGAAAAAATAAGAGGAAAGAAAGAGAAAACTCATGAATTGGAGTTTCAAAAGGAAGCGCCTACAGACATTTCAGAAGATCTAAATGTTAAGAGGTGGCCAAAGATGCCCCCCCCAAAAATAAGAGAAAACGCATCAGTTGGAGGTTCAAAAGGAAGTGCCTACAGACATTTCAGAAGCTTAGACGTTTAAGAGGTGGCCGAAGGTGACTCTCAAAGAGAAAATAAGAGAAAACACGGAGAAAACTCATGAGTTGGCGATTCAAAAGGAAGCACCTACAGAAATTTCAGAAGAACTGAAGGAGAAGCAATGGTTGAAGGTGAGTCTCACAGGAAAAATCAGAGGAAATAGAGAGAAAACCCACATGTTCGGGGTTCAAAAGGAAACACCTACAAATACTTCAGAAGCTCTGAATGTTAAGAGATGCCCGAAGGTGACTTTCAAGGAAAAAATAAGAGGAAACAAAGAGAAAACTCAGGAGTTGGAGATCCAGAAGGAAGTAGCTACAGAAATTTCAGAAACTTTAAGTGAAATAAAGCTGAAGACTAAAAACCCTGTAAAAGGTTAAAGTGGCACCAAAGAAAAATACAGGAAGATCTTGAGGTTGGGAGAAATGAAAGGGAAAAAACAGGGAAGCCTGTAGCACTACTAGATGCTCAGCGGGTTTCTTCCCTTAAGAGGCCAAGGCCCAGCCATGTAAAGAACATTGGAATCGGCGAACAGGCAAAAGAGACAAATACTCAGAATGAACAAATTGCAGAGAAACGTTTGGCAAAGCAACTTAAGTCTCAGGAATCAAGAAAGGAAAAGCTTCTCAGACACTTAATAATTAGAGGAAGCAACTCCAGAATTACTACTGAGGAGCCTGCAATTTTGAAGAAACTGTTGCCTGATGAGACATATTGGAAGCATCATGGACACTCCACCTCTGCTCCCACTTCATTTGATTTTTTGTCAACCAGTAATAATTTTCTTCTTCAGTGTGCATATTCTTTAGTGACAATTCGATTTATTTACTACCAATATATCTATCGCTTATTTACTAAGTCCTTACTTATTATATTGTTATTGAATTACCATATTTATATATTTATGTTTCTTTACATACATACATATTTACACACACATACATTATGTATCCTGTTCTTCTTTAGAGTTTTCTTGGTCATTTTCACTAAACATCTTTAGTTCCTTTTTTTTAGCCAATTATACCATATATTCCATATTATTAAAAAAAACGTCCTTCCTTGTTTTTTAATACCATAGTTAATTTGATCATTTCTGCGCATCGATAAATTTTGTTAATTACTGCAGGTCTGTGGGTACCATGGTCGATTTCCAATTTTGGGCAAAAGCAATTCTTGCAGCTGTTATAATGTATAGTATTAGATGTTGGTACTTCTTGTCCCATATTGGTTCTAACATTCCCAATAGAAAAATCTCTGGTTTAAACTCATCTTTCGTTTTGTTAATTCTTCTAGCCATGCTCGAATTTTGAGCCAATACTTTTGCGCTTGAGGACATGTCCACCACGTGTGAAAATACGTTCCCTGGCTATGGTTGCACTTCCAACACTTGGCTGACAGGTTGGGGAACATTCTAGCTAGTCTTGCTGGTGGAAGGTGCCACTGATAAAACATTTTATAAATATTTTCCTTATAGGAGACCGACAACATTAGTTTATAATTAGTTTGCCATATTCATTCCCATTGGTCTAAATCAATACTGTGGGCAAAGTTTTTGGCCCATATTATCATGTTCTTTTTAACAGTCTCCTCTTCCATTTTAAATTCCAATAAGTAATTATACATTTTAGTAATCATCTTTTTTCCCCTCCTTGTAATATTTTGTCTAATTCCTGAACTATATTATAAAAGCCACATTGTTCCTTATCTTTTTTATATCTTGTTTGGATTTGGATGTATGGCCACCACCCTATTTCAATTCGTTGCTGTTTTAATTGAATTTGTGTTTTTAGTTCACTTTCATCCGTTATCAGTTGTTTATATTTTATTGTTTTATTCCAATCCAGAGCATTGGGGTATATTAGTGCATCAATTGGGGATAGCCAGAGAGGTACTTTCACATAGTGGTTTCTTTTGATTTTTTCCCAAACATGTAGCAAGGCGTTTCTCACCCAGTGTCTTTGAAAATAATTATGACATCTGTTGTTTCCATCCCAAAGAAACGCATGCCATCCAAGCTGTAGGTCAAAGCCTTTTAACATCAGTATTCTTTTATCCGCCAGATTAACCCAATCTTTGATCCAGGTACTAACTGCAGCCTGGTAGTATGACTCAAAATCCAGTAGGGCCAATCCTCCCTTACTTCTACTATCCTGCATTAATTTATATTTTATTCTGGCTTTTTTCTTTTGCCAAATGAACTTGGCAATTCTTTTATTCAGGTCTCCGAAGAATTTTTTCCCTAGTTTGACTAGCACAGTTTGGAATAGATATAATAATTTTGGTAACACATTTGTTTTGATGGTCGCTATCCTTCCCATCCACGAGACTTGTATATTTGCCCATCTGTCTAGGTCTTTCTGTATCTGATCTATCAATTTATCATAGTTACCCGCCTTTATTGTAGAGCATTTCGCTGTGAGCCAAATCCCCAAATATTTTACTCTTTTCGTTATCTGAATCCCTAATTCCTTTGTCAATTCCTCATTCTGACTTAAATTTATTTCATGTTTCGTCAACTGTAATTCTTTTTTGATGAATTCATTGTACGGGTCTTTTTGCAGTTCAACTTCCAGATTTTCCAGTTCCTCCTGTCTCGCACTCTGTTGCTTTTTCCTATCTTTATTTTTATTTTTTTTTGCTGCATAGGCTATTGTCAAGCCCCTCAAATAGGCCTTTGTTGTGTCCCATAAGTTCTGGATTGTTATCTGCTTGTTCATGTTAATTTCAAGAAATAACTTCAGTTCCTTCTTTATCATTTGGGTGTATCCTTTAACTCTCAATAGACTCTTATTAAAAGTCCATCTGCCTGTCTTTTTCCTGCCTCTCCAAACCATTTTAATTGGATTGTGGTCGGCCCAGGTGTTTGGCAGTATTTCCACTGTTTCTACTTTCTCCAGTAATTCCGAGTCCATCCAGATCATGTCAATCCTGGACCACGATTTGTGTGGGTTGGAAAAGAAGGTAAATTGACTTTTAGTTGGATTTAGTTCCCTCCAGGCATCTTTTAGGTTCACTTCTTGGGCTAATTTATCAAATGTTGTTGGAAGTTTTCTTCTCTTTTTTTATTGTTTTTGCTACTTTTATAGTCCTTTTCTATATTTGACACTGCATTGTAGTCCCCTACTATACATACATTTGTTAATTCGGTCTCTATAATTTTCTTGTAAAGTATATGATAAAATTCCTTTTGATTGATGTTTGGGGCATAAATTGCTACCAATAGTATCCTTTTTTGTTCTATTATTATCTCTATAAGGAGTATCCTTCCATCGTCATCATTATATATTAATTTTGAATTTAGCCAATTTTTAACGTACACCGCAATACCTCTCTTCTTTTGATTTGTCAGAGCCAGATGTAATTTACCCAATTTAGGGAATTCTAGTAAATGTCCATCTTGTTTCAGGATATGCACCTCTTGTAAGTGTGTAATGTCTGCATCTTGATTTACAAGTTTCATAAGAATTTGCTTCCTTTTGGTAATATGTTTAGTCCATTTATATTAAGGGATAGTAGGGCAATCCCTCCGTTCATTTTATTGTTGGTACTCTACGACTCTTGTTCTCAGTTCTCTCAGCAGTCGGTTGTTTTCTTCTTCTTCTTCTGTTCTCTTCTTTTTCTTTCTGTTTCCTTATCCTCCGATGTTATCTCTTCTTGGCTTCTGCTCTCCGCTTCTTCTTTACTTTCTTGTTCTTCCTCCATTCTCAGGTAACGTCCATAGAATTCACGTGCCTTATGGAGGAAATTGATTTTAAACTTCTCCTGCCATGATATCAAAAGTCCTTCTGAAGTTAGCCATCTAAATGCTATGTTGTTTTTAATCAATTGTGATGAGAGGAATTGTAGTTCCTCCTCTGTTCTCTCATCCTCCACGGTATCTGTTTTAACGTCACAACTTCATGGCCTTTGTATATCAATGGCTCATCCCTCGTTTGTCCATACAGGAGATCCTTAGTGGTTTTCTTTGTGAAGCATACATGGACCTCCCTTGGGAGATTGTGTCTACGTGCATAGTGCGTTTGCACCTGGTAGACCTCATCCAAATCATTCAGAATCTCCATCTTGTCTTTCTGAAGGGCCTCCACTATTAGTTCCGTCATGAGAGGGCGTAGGTCTTCTTTCCTATCCTCAACGATGTTCTGGAATCTAAGGAAGAACGCCACTTTTTCCAGCTCAAGCTGAACCACTGCATCTTGGAGTTCGCAATAAAGGATTTTCCAATTTTGTTCAGTCTCTTCAAGTTTCTTTTCTACGTTCTTAGTTCTAAGTTCCATGGTCATCAGTTTCTGCTCATTTCTCGCTACTGCCTCTTGAATTGTTCCAAATTTATCGTCCAGTTTCTGGATATCTGCTTTCACTTCTGCTATATCATTCTTCATTTCACTTTTCAAGTCTTCATGGTTTCTTGCTATAAGTTCCTGTGTTCTTACCATCATTTCTTGCATCATTGCAAGAGAAGACTGAACTGCTTGCAATGTTGGTGTAGGTGCTGGTTTCTCTGCCCCCAACATTGTATCCAAGGATCTTTGTCCAGTGGGGGAGGGTATACTTGTCATCTTTTTTCCAACTTTCGTAGTTGTTGTTGTTGTCATTCTCAATGTTCTTAACAAATCTTTCCAATCTACCATTCACAAATATATTTGAAAGCTACCTCTCAGTTTCTGTTGTACTCTATATTCTACCTTATTTCACTCTTTTTCTAATATATCTCTTAAATTGCACTATATGTATTTGAAATATTCAAGATTAATTATTGACTTTCTACCATGCTTTTAGAATTAACTTTCAGTTCTCCAGTATAAATTCTATCTTCAAATCAGTTCTAATAATCAACTGTTCATAAGCAATAATCAAAAATTCCTCAATTAATTAATAAAAAATCAATTTAACAATTAATCAGAAATTAATCAGAAATTAAAAAACCATCTGTTTTTGGAACACTTAATTCTTATAAGTTAGTCAGTTGTTTGTAAATATCTATTTTATAAATGCACAGTTTTAATACTATCTATATACTTCTTAAATAAAATATATGTCAATATGTATAATTACTTGTAGATTAGTTACAGAGACCCAGTTTCCTTTACTCAGCTCACTTCTTTCTTCTTCAAGATGTCTTCCCTTCTCTCAAAATGCACAATCATTCCAGTTATAGGTCACCACTTTCACTTCTTACTTAAGTTCAATCTACTTCAGTCTCTATCACCAAACAAGATCAAAATATTCCAATAGTCTTTCTCTCTGGATCTTAGTAACTCAGGAGCAGAAACCCAAAAGACGTCTTTTCTTCTCTCTGCCCCGGTCTACCATCTATCAGATTCTCTGCTCCGTTGCCATTTAATCTGTCCAACATTCCAGCTCCTACCGCTGCATCCACCGCTTGCTTCAATCCTTGGTTTGGAGCCTCACTCTCACTCTGATGTCAAAGTTTTCTTTCTATCCCTTTTAATCAACTTTTCACTGCTATTCCATGCTGCTCTCAATCTTCGCTTCCACTTTTAAGCGTCTGGGCTGCCACTTCTCCGGATCAGGTCATAAAGACCTATCTCTTTTGCACTAGTTTTCAGGACTTTCCCCTGCAGGATCTGGGAGTCGCCGATCTTCCCCAATATCCCGGGGTCTTCTCTCTATCGTCGGCTCCTCCAGGATCCAACTTCACCCATACAGGCTGCCAGGCACAAACTTTTGGGCATACAGAATGGGGGTCCGTTCCTCCGCACGGCTTCGATATGGCGCCTCAATCAAAAGTCTCCAAGTAGTCCTAAGAAGTACACTCTTAGGAGTCTTGCCAAGACTTGGTTACCTAGAAGTGCCTCTTTTTTTTCCAGGAGACCAAATTGGTGTAAATTATCTGCACATTCATTTCTGTAAAAGCAGTTACTGATCTAGAGTAAAAGCCCTTTTAGATTGCTTATAGTAAGTAATGTGTGAACACCATTTCCCTGTATCATTCCCATGTCCGTATTGCTCAAGCAAAAGCGACATGTGTATTTATGTAAAGTTCTTACAGATGCCAATCAGAATCTGGGGAAAGTGGCATATAGCACAAGGGTAAAGTAATTGAAACCTGAAAACAAAGAAAAACAGAATTAAAACAGAGATTTCAGATGAAATGATACGGTTTTAAGAAAACTGGATTGGTAGAACAGTTGTTGCTTTTAAAGGGTAAGTGAACCCAAATATACTTTTTTTCCCTGGGGAAGGGAGCTTTTTATGGATTGGAACAACTGCAAGAGTCTGCAATATCTCTTGTGTAAAGATGATAACTGGTCTTTAAAGGAAAAGGTTTTACAAAACAATGGTTGAGTCCGATGTTTCCTGCACAAGATGATGATGGACCATTGTCTCTGGAGGGATTTATTAACTTAATTCCTGCTTTTGAATTTTGACACTGTTGGAAATAACTCAAAGCCAACAAAAAGAACTTGGATCGTTGAAAACAAATAGGATTTATTAAAAAGAAATAACAAGACGGTTTGCAAAGCATTGGTGGTCTTTAGAATCTTAACAAGCAGGTTCAAAATCAAAAGCTACACCTTTAGAACCTCAAAACATACTTTATATACAGTTTCATCTCGCCAGTCCTCTTTCTTGAGACTCATTCCCTCCCAAGTTCAANTGCCCTCAGGTGTTGCAGCTAATCCCAGGATGTCTCCAGGGAGAATTGTCTCCTTCCGTTACGTTCTCATCCATGTCCCTCCGTACCTCTTACTTTGGCTGCCCACGTGGCATCTTTCCTTAGCATTAAGGAATGTAGCATCCCCTCATCAGGGCCTCTTTCTAAGCTCATCATATACTACCATTTTCCCAAAGAGATTATAACAACAACTCCCCCTGAACATAATAATATAAAAGGCATATACATAAGATAAAAATATAAAAAGGCTTAACAATGGAGCATGTCAAAAGTATAAAAAGCAAAGCATGTATGTACAGGGAGATATATAATTGGAAGGGACCCCGCAAGGTCATCCACTCCAACCACCATTTGTAAAACCTTTAAGCATCTTATATACCATTTTATTTTTGAATGTACTTATTTCTAACAACTCCACCCTTTCTATTTTTCATACACTTCATAAAATAAAACATTACTTTTATATTTAACAAACCTTCCATCTTCTTTTCCCGTTCCAATTCTCCACAGGTTCTTTTTGGCTATATATTTAAATTTACAGCTTGGCATGCATCAAATATAAGATTTATTGGTTCCCAGTCATTTACTATACTGGCTGTTATAATCAATGTTCAGGTGTAATGGAATAACTGATACCTATAGTTAGCTTGGCCCTTTACCTTAGGATCAAAATACACAGTGAAACCCGCTGTAGTATAAGAATAACTTGTCTTATTATATGTGCAAGTACTCTTAAAATATGTATGGTACTTGAAAGTCTGTATGATCTTAGAACCAGTTTTGATAGTAGTTATACAGAAATTGCAACTTTCCTCTTATGCATTAGTCTCTTAAAACTGGTAAATTTTCTTCCTGCAAAATATCTTTTAACAGTTTCTCCAGTTTCTCACTGCTCACATTACATTGGTAACAAATATCAGCATGAAAATTTCTTGAGAGAGAGGTGATTTAAAAAGGTCTTTTTCCCAACCTCTATTTCTGCTTAATATGATTTCCTCATCACCATATGCTCCATGCTTTACTTCTCCACTGGATTTGGACTCGCCACCTCTTTTCAGCTCCTTCCACTCAAATTCGGAACCTATGGGGGCAAATCT
>AZIM01007348.1:10376-24945 GCA_000516915.1 Ophiophagus hannah | reverse complement strand
GAAGGAAGGAAGGAAGGAAAAGAGGAAGGAAAAGAGGAAAAATAGAAAAAACATTTCTCATGTACAAAATATAAATAGTCTTATGTATTCCTGTGATGATATAACATTCAGTTTTTAATTAGTTACAGTCATTTCATTTAACAATAGAAGAAAATAAAAACAAAGTCACTAATATGCACAATAAACTTTTTGGAATAATCTTCTAAAAGAGACTACTTACCACATACTGCAGAAGGAAAATCATTGTACATTTGCCTGTAAGAGTACAATATATATAACAAAGTGATAAAAGCTGATTTTTCCCCTTTCCAATGTGAATTGACATATTGGAAAACAGAGAAGGTTGGAGAAATATATGATTTCATATATTTTTTAATGAAAAGAATCTAACTACATATTATACTTTCGTTACCCTAATTAATATGAAATGTGTAGGAAATGGTAATGCAGTAAAGATGATGATTTCAAAAAATCTCAGAAAGATTCTTTAAAAAAAAAGGATAAATAACAATCTGAAACAAAAGTGTACTTAACATGAACAGCAAAGGTTAAAATAAATCTATGAAATGAAGTGGAAGTGTACCAGATTTAGATATCTAAATCCCTCCCTTATAGAAGTTCAAAGAAAGGTTAAAAAAAAGGATGGAAGAATTAAAACAGTTACTTTCATTCTTATTTCTTCTTTACTTTCTTTCTTTTTTTCTTTTTTTGTGCTAGGCTTTGGTTCTCTGAGTGATGGAAATATATTTTGGTTTGGCATCTGTAATCAGCAAACCATTGGAGCCAATCACTTTTCATCAGTCCGATGGGAAGGGCTAAGTATAAGATAGGCACCTTATTTACAGTATAATCCAATCTTCTGGTTATAATCCAATCTTCTGATTCTTTCTTCTAATAAATTGATGAGAAGGAGAAGGTCCTTGGAGTAATGAAAAGAAGCATGGTCCTTCCAATTCTGAAGCAACTTTTGTTTACATTTTCATCTAGCTCTATAATTACATTTGATATGTTAACAAAAGTCCAACTTTTACTTTTAGTCTTTTTCAACTAAAATGTATTTGTTAAAAGCTCTTTAAAATGCAGTTTCAGTGGGGAGATTTATAGTACAGTGTTCCCTCTTTAATAGATGTAAACCAGGATGAATTATCTAGGTTACACTCGCACTAACAGAGAGACTTCTTAATATATGGATTGAAACTCAACTACAGTTTTAGATCCAATAGTTTCTTAGAGTTTATGAAAATAAATTGTACATAAGTGTTTTGGTTATGAAAAAAAATCAATAAATATACAAGACTTGGTTTGCATGTCTCTCAAGATTTTTATAAAATATACGTGTCACTTGTTCAGACAATGTTTTGTGTGTGTGTGTGTGTGTGTGTGTGTGTATACACACACACACACACACGTACATACACATGCACATATACATATTCCAGAATTTATATTTTATTTGCAATACATCCTTCCTCAAAGTCCTGCTATGTTTCCTCATTGTGAGGGTGGGTTTTCTTGGGAGGGACCAATGAATAATAAAAACTATAGAGAAAGAGTAAACACACCAGCAGGGTCACCCAAGCCATATAAATTATACCAGTGCCCCTCTAAGGCAGAGAGGTACCTATATTGGTAAAGGAAAATGCTGGAAGTGAATTATCATTTTAGTGGCAACCAAAAATCTTTGTACACTGTGAAGGAAAAGACAGTAAGTCAGTTTTGTGTTTCACAGTGAAAACCACATAGATAGATAAGATATTAATGATGTAAACTGGGTAAGGGGCCTTAGAGCTTGGATGACATTTCAAGTACTATTGAAGTATAACTGAGGATATTTCAAAGTATTATTTAATTTTACATTATGGCTAGATTAAAGATTTTATGAATGATGTTGCAACATATGAAAATAAACTCATGTATAATAATCTTATTTTTTTTAAAAAAAATACAATTAGAAAGATAAAAGCTGATACAAACTAAATCTATCTACAAACAAATCCTTAAAGCTGTCATTTCAGTTGTGATCAGCAAGGAAAAAAATCAAGAAGGGTTACCAGAGCTAAAAACCTATTTATATTTTAGATTTGATCAAATAAATCAACTTTACATGCCTTCCTTTTATTTTTTTAAATCTTGATTGTTCATTTGGATAAAATCTATTCAAATAATGTCTTGAAGTACATTGTTTAGCAATATTGAAAGCTAACTATGTCCATAGTCTGGAGTTCAATCAAGTTTTTACAGAAAGACATCCAGATGAAGAGACTGCACAATCCTGAGTTACATGAAGGATGGAAGAAGTGATTAAGTTAGCCACACTCTAGAATCTCTCAGGATATATCTAGTTAGTAAGAGAAAATAACATTTATTGATTATTAATTAAAAAATAACATGTATGGTTTTTAGCATTGCATATACTTGCATACCATATCTTCTCTTGGTCTTTAAAGTTTCTCCAACATTGATTTTAAGGGCCATTGTGACAATGTGTCAATATTTATTTTTATTGATTAATTACATTTATATGCCACTTGTCACACGGTATTGGGTGACTCTGGACAACTTATAATAAAAATATTTAAAACATTTTTTTAAAAAAAATTAAAATAAAAATTTAATAAATAAAGTTAAAAAGAAAAGCAAGGACAGTACAGGGGTGGATGCTTGTTTCTCACTCAGTCAATCACACCCAGCATTGCACAACTCCATCAGGACTTTTATCCAACCAGCAGAGCCAAGTTTTAAGGGTGGAAGCAGGTCTCACCTCTGAGACCATGACATAGAAGACAGTTCTAAGTGATAACCAATACCTGGAATTGGACCCAGAAGCAGCTGGTCACCAATGTAGCTCATGCAACAGTATGTTACATGTGCCATTCTAGGGGCCTCCCAGCTATTACAACTTTAGCTTGCAAATATTCTCCAAAGATAACCCCACAATTACACTGCAGTAATTCGAACAGGAGGTGACTAGCACATAAGTGACTGAGCACAGGATCTCATGATGCAGGAGCGGGCATTACTGGTGAACACTCTTACTCTCTGATGCTTCAAAGTCCAGCTTTCACATTTACAAAGTATCACAGGAAAAACTTTTGGCTGTGCAGTTCCTTTGTACACATCTTTATAAGACAACATGGCTTCTTAATATCTCATCCAAGACCTTCACTACTCATTTACAAATAGCAATTGGCAACATATTTATTTGTCTCTCTGGTCTTTTATCATCAATAGTCAAGCCTAAAAGTATGTTCAGAATAGTGATATAAATATAGCACAGGTCATAGGTATTCCTTCTTCCAATTTCAAAAACAATGACTATATTCCTTTAATATAATTTAGCATCAATTTGAATACAATAGATCTTCAAACAGATAGAATCAGAATGTCACACTTACATGGTAGTTCATGATTCACCTCTCCTTTGCCCATTTACAAATACCTTCTATTATTTTATATATTTCCCATAGAAGACTTTTGATCAAACTGGCCAATTACCAATTAATGGCAGATATGCTAACATTCCCTATAAAGTGTGTGTGTGTGTACTACTGTCAAATTTGTAAAAATAAATATGGCTCCTAGGTATCTCCTAGTATGCTTCTTTCTCAGTACTATTTTTAGGACTTCCCTGTAATGGTAATTTTTGTTTTATATTTCTTATATCATTGTATTTTATTCCAATTGTGCTTTTTCATAAAGGCAACTGGACTTTCTTGGTTTTTTTCTTTGAAAACATTTCACTTCTGTTCCAAGAAGCTTCTTCAGTTCTTCAGAATTGAAGAAGCTTCTTGGATGAAAACAAAATGTTTTCAGAAACAAAAATCAAGAAAATTCAGTTCCTTTTGGAAAAAGCACCTGGGGACACTCATGACCTAGATGGTTGAGAATCTCCATAGATATTATATTGCTATGTTTAGACACCAGGCAGCCGAGGAAGAAAAAAGGGCTTTGGAAGAATGTTTGAAGGACAGTGAAGAAGATGCATTGAAACCAGAATATCATGAAGGCTTACAGAGTACTGGAGTGACCAAACTGACTTACAAGAAGAACAAATAAAGAATAGAAAAGAAATCATCAAAGTTTTATTAGCCAGTTCATTAAAAAAAAATAGCAAGCAAAGCAAATAACAAGAGCTGTCAATGACTAATACCAGGAAAGGTGAAGAAAAAGACAGAGGGGCTAATTCTGACTGCACAAGACAAAGCATTAAGAGCAAATACATAAAAAGCCAGAATTGAAAAGATAGCAATAGATACCAAATATTGCCTGTGCGAAGAAGCTGAAGAAATAGTAGCTGCAAGAATATCATACAAACTGATTATGGACAAGGTAATAACAATGATGCATTGAAATATCTGCAAGAAGTACAATTTTTCTGTGGGCAAGAATTGGTAGGACTACTAAATAGGCAAAGTAATAAACAAATACAGAAACTAAAGTGCTCTGAGACTTAGAATTCAAACAGATCATCACCTGCCATATAACACCAGACTTAACAATTTTGATAATAAAGAAAAAATGTCTCGATAATGGACATTGCAGTCCCTGGGAAACAGCAGAAGAGCAAAGAGGAAGCAAAAGGGGAGAAAATCACAACTTATAAAGACAGAAATAAAACGACTGTGGCAAAAGAAAGTACAGATAGCACCAATAATAACAGACACATGAGGCAATGCTAAAACTATTGAAACAGTACTTGAAATCTATCAGCATTGACAGAATCATCCTTTGCAAAAGGAAGTGTTACTTCAAACAGCTTAAAGATATGTGACAATGTTTTTAATATATCAAAAATAATATCTTTCTGTCGCAGGTTATTGAGAAGGATAGTTAGACAAAAATGCAAAATTCAGGCTAAAGACTCTGGTAATGAACTATAATAAAAATGTGTATTGTAGAAAATAAATGAATGTTAGGGTAAATTGCATCCCAAAATTATTTTTAAAATATAGATACATTACTGAATATAAATAAATATATTATTTAATATAAATAAATATATTATACNTTATTGATAATATGTCTACTATCAATAATATAATTAACTTCAGAATCCTGATTGTAAAAATGCAGTTGTCTTTAAATTAAATTAATAATTTTTGAGGGATGGTGGTAGAAGGGAAATTGAAAGAATAAAGTATATGAGAAAATTGATGGATTCCAAAATAAACTATATGTAACATTTTAAGGAAATCTTTAACAATAGTGATACGATAAATATTCAATATTCTACTGATTTTCAAAATACAGTCATCCCTCCCAGTTCTGTAAACTACAAAAAAACTTAATTACTTCAAAAGTATTTTAAGTGTTATTTTTATTAAAGAAAGACAACAAAAATATATTAAGAATTGTAACAGCAATTACAAAAATCTCTAATCATGTCCATTCACTCTATGGTGTCACTCCAGTATAATCCTAAACACTTCAATTCAAAGTGCAAAAGAATAAAAAACATTATCTGCTATGACAAGAAAACTGATTGCTCTTTTAGATAAAGAAGGCTTTCCATACAGAACTTTATAACATGAAAGTATGATGTTTCATTCAGTATATGTAGCAAAAGATTGGATGTCATATAATAATTAAAAACAGCACAAATAACATGATGTAAAATATAAATAACAGTTGAGGAGCCAAATCAACCAAACTTTTGAATGTATGATGATTTTCTCACAAATCAAGTACTTTTAATTTCAGGGAGCCTTGGTGTTCTCTGAGATTGGTTGTTTTCTTCCTGATGTTTCATTACCCAGATTAGATGACATCATCAGCACTAGCATTGATTATGTTACCTAGTTTGGGTAATGAAATGTTTGCAAGAAAACAACCAAACTTGGAGAGCATCAAGAACTCCCTCATTTCAATCATGAGCTACAAATATCTCTTGTATTGGTGCTTTTAATTTGTCTCCCAATTTTACTATATAAAATCCTTTTTTAAAAAAGTACTGATTCCTAAATCAGAAATCTTCAAGATGTACTATGAATGTAGCTTCATGTATTTGTAGAATGTTTTAAAGGAATGCTTCAACAAATAATCCTTATCTAATATACATTTGCATGTAGCTTAAGATGATACAAACCATCAGGATATCATTGTATTTCTGGGTTGTCTGGAAGAAAAGGCTTAAGCACTATTTTTGAAAATAAAAAATAAGATAATGTATCAATGTAATAATCATGAAAATAAAATGTTTGAAATCCAATTTTGTTACCATATATGATAAGTATGTTTGTATTTTTATACCAACAAAGAGACTCTTAAGAACAATATGTAATATATGAAGAAACATTGTTTAATGCTCACTGGAATTGTAGGAATATTTTACTGATGAAATTTAAGATCTTGGAAGAACCCTGAAACTACCAGTGAACATTTTCATTGCTTCTTTAACATCTTTGTTTCTCAAAGAATATATGAGTGGATTGATAACTGGAGTTACCACAGAATAAATAAGAGACACAAACTTGTCCTTATCTAAGAAATAGACAGAAGAGGGTCTCATGTAGGTGTAGATGATTGCAGAAAAATAAAAACTGATTACAAAGAGATGTGAGGAACATGTGGAGAATGCTTTCTTCTTCCTTTCAGTAGAACGGATCCTGAAGATAGTTCTCAGTATAAAAAAATAGGAAGTTAGTGTCAACCCACAAGTACACATGCCATAAACCACATCTGCAACCTTTGTCATAAATTCATTTATGCTAGTGTCTGAACATGAAAGGTGTAATACTGTAGGGATATCACAATAGAAATGATTTATAACATTGGAATCACAAAAAGAAAGCTGCAGGAGAACTCCCGTATTCACAGCAGTATTTATCATTCCAGTAATCCATACAAAGATTGCAAGGCCAACACATACTTCTTTCCTCATGATAATAGTGTAATGCAAAGGATGACAAATGGCAGCATAGCGATCAAAAGCCATAAATGAGAGAAGGACCAACTCTGACCCCAATGCCCATATAATGAAAAATATCTGTGTGATACAGCCATGAAATGAAATTATTTTTCTATGGGTCCAGAGACTTTGAAGTAATCTAGGAATTGTAACTGAGACAGAGACTATATTCAGTAAGGACAAGTTGAATATAAGGAAGTACATGGGTGTGTGGAGTTTCTTGAAAGAAGATATGATAAAGATAAGGAGGACGTTGGCTGTTAAAGCTGTAGCATAGATGAAAGCAAACACCCAGAAGAGAAGTATCTGCAGTTTAGGGGAATCAGGAAGGCCCAGTAGGATAATCTCTGTAATGGCAGAATGGTTTTTTATTTCAGCAACTCTGATTTCGGTGACCTAGAAAGATACATTATATTATTTTTTTACTGATGTAAACATCTCACACTTTTAATATTAGGTAGTTAGGTAATTAAGGTAATTAAAGTTTGATGAAAGACCCAAGTTGATGTTGTGTAGAAATGCACTGGGCTGAAAATTGGAGGTTCATAAATTCTAATCTTGCTTTAGGCACAAAGCCAGTTCACTATTTATGTGACAGCAGAAAACTTATTTACATTTAGAATCTTTTCATCTAGATTTTCTGTGGGTGGCATATTTGAAAATAGTGCCATTCTGTCTCTCCCCAGAATTTTGGGGAGAGGCAATACCTCTTGCTTCCTGTTCAGGGGTTAAATATCCTAAATCAAATTTAGAAAAAAAGTTGCAGAGTTATTCTCTTTAATAGAATGTATCTAACTGTATACTATATTTCTATTAGAAAATATGACAATTTGTGAGAGAATATAGTACAATGAGGATCATTAATTCAAGAATTCCCAAAGTATTAGAATCAGAGCATTTTAGGAAAAACTGTAGATAAAGTTTTGGGAGAAAATAAGGTTAATAAAAGCATGAATGTGAAATTCAGTCAAGTTTATATCTGTTGCTGAAGATATTTACCTTCATTCTTATTTCTTTTTTGTTCTTACTGCTTTTCTGTCAAATGGAACAAAAATTAAGCTTTGGCATCTATCAGCTGCAAAACATTGGAGCCAATTACTTTTCATCAGTCTGCTGGGGAAGGTTCAGTCTATGGTAGGCATGTTCTGGTTTAAAAATCTTTCTTCTTATCAAGCTATGTTACACCTGGGAAGAGCACTTTGGGACTCCATAATTCTTCCAGATATGAAGCAATATTTGTCTAAAACCAGAAGAAAGAAAAAAGAATTTCCAGATCCTCTGTTCCCTTAGGCTTGCCCCCTGTGTCTGGCATCTTCCTCTCTTCCATTGCTCTCACTATCTAGAGTGGTGCCACCCCTCTGATTAACAGACTGGCACACCTTCCTACTGAAGATAGGTTTCTCCATTGCCCATCCCCACTACATGGTTTCCATAATATTTGGCAGGTAGATCCTCTGTATTGATTTCCCCCACACACACTTTTTGTGCAGTAAATATTGGGTAGGCTACAACTCATTTTGCTCTGGAAAGTGAATAGACAGCAGTACTTTCCTTGGAAGATGGGCTTCATACAACAGGGATCTTTCTCCAATCACACTCCTCCATTTCCTCTAGTTAAAAATAATAAAATTAACAAGGCTAAAAGATAACAAAGCAGAGGGAATGCCTTTAAGGCACTACCTATCCACACTTTACTTACCCATCCTTTAGATACCCATGCTACCATTAAGGTCTTAATATCCAGAAAGTCAGAGAGTGGGGTCTTGCCTCACTTCTGGGGGCAAAATGTTCCAAAAAGCAGGGACTATAGTAGAAAAGACCTTTTAAAACTACCAGTCAAAATTCATTTATGAAAATGATCCACATCTTGCCATTCCTTCTTGACCATACGAGATGGGCAATTGTGATGACTGAAAGAAGGGCTTCTCAATCCAGTAACACTTGATCTGTCATACAACTTGAAGTTGAGCCAAAGCCTTCTAGCCACCACTGTCACCTGGTCCTCAAGCATGAGCCTCAGGTCCAGGAGGACTCCCAGATCATCAGCTCATCTGGAGCAGTGCAACTTCATCCAAGACCAAAGATAGAAAATTTATTAGTTTTCTACATCTTACTAGTGTTCAGTTGAAGTCTGTTGTCCCCCATCCAGTCCCCCATAGTTTCCAAACAGCATGATATGACATGATATGAATCACCTACTTTGTCCAGGATAAACATGTACACCCAAGCATCTGCATGCTAATGATACCCGATCTTCTAATGATAAATTATCTTACCCAATGGCTTCATGTAAATGTTAAAAAGAAGAAGAGAGAGTCCCAAGTACTGCCTCATCCCAAAAAAGCAGGGGCCATAAGCTGGACCTCATGCTCCCTCAGTTGACCCCAAAATACTTTATACCCTGGCTGATGGTATGATAACCTGCTGAGTGCCAGGAATGGCTGTACTACCCCTATCTCACTCCCACAGAGCTCATCCAGAGGATGACCAATGCTATTTCTGTTCCATATCCAGACCTGTAATCTGACAGGAAGGGGTCCAGATAATTCATCATTTTCAGGTAACTGTGTTTATAGTTCCAAGGACTCTTCTTATTCTCCCATGCCCTACAAGATGAAACTATTCCCAGATAATTGAGTAAGTCCTTTCCCTGAACATCTTAAAAGGATCTATGTCATACTTGGTCTTCAACTGATAATAAATCTGATTTTATCAAGCAAGATAAAATTAGATGGATTTTATCCACTAAAATTCCAACATTAAAAATGGATCTCAGAGTTGTCTTTATACAGAATAGAACAGGTGAACCTAAGTAAGGCTGCCCTATGGATACAATAAAAATAATTATTGAGGTTTTGTGTTTCTTACCACCACTATGTAGGCATTAGTAATGGCTCTAACACATGATCATTCTGATTCATCCTTTGTCTTCCTCCAGAAATACTCTAGAGATCTCTTGACCCTTAATATAAAAAAAAAATAGGAAGTGAGATTCAACCTATGCATTACACCACCTCTGCAACCATTGTTATAAAATGATTTGTACTTGTGTTTGAATATGTGAGATCTAATACTGGAGGTATCACAAAAAGAAAGGTGCAACATAAGTCCAGTATGTACAGCAGTATTTATCATTCCATACAATAGCTGCTATGCCAACACATACTTCTTCCCTCATGATAATGGTGTTTTGCAAAGGGTGGTAGATGGCAGCATAGTGGTCAAAGGTCATAAATGAGAAAAGGGCCAACTCTGCCCCAGGCCCAGATAATGAAAATTGTGTGATACAGCCATCAAATGACAATATATTACTAAGGACAAATTTCATATGATGAAATACATTGGTGTATGAATGAAAGTAGACACAGTAAAGATCAGGAGAAAGTTGGCAGTTATAGCTACAATATTGTTGGTATTGTTGTTAGTTGCAAAGTCATGTCTGACCCCATGGACAATGTTCCTCCAGGCCTTCCTCTCCTCTACCATATTCTGGAGTCCATTTAAGCTCATTCCTACTGCTTCAGTGACACCATCCAGCTGCCTAATTCTCTGTCGCCCCCTTCTTCTATTGCCCTCAATCTTTCCCAGCATTAGGCTCTTCCTTCCTTCTCATTAGATGGCCAAACAATGATGACAACTACAACAAATAGTAGAGTTGTATATTAGGGTGAGGTAGATTTCCTTTTCTCTCCTATTATTTAATTTTCAGAGTCCATAACATCTTAAATTTAAAAATAGGATTATATTATTTAAAATTAGTATAATCTAAATAAATATTCAGTCATGTTGTCATTTATTTAGATTACATTCTAAAAATCTAACTACCAAGAATATTTGGAAAGCAAGTTTGAAGAACTAATGATGTCTGAAAGGAATCTTTCTCAATAGTCTCATCACTTCATACCAAGAAATCACTCAACAATTCTGGCTTTGTTCTCTGCTTATACTCAGAGCAAACCAGTTGTCAACAGCCATTATGATAGTAGAAAGGAAGAGAAACTTATCCTTATCAGGTGCAAAACAAAAAAACTAAACAAAAACAAAATAAAACCCTTCAACATTCAAGGGGATGGAAAATAATACCTATGAAGGCAAGCATTTAATCTAATTATTTTTCCCCCTTTTAATACCTTTTCCCCCATAATACCTTGAAATGGTTTTGAGATGGTTTTGAGATCTATAATGGTTATGACAGTATTGGACACAGATATGTCATTTGAATCTAACTTTTGGTCTAGAATTAGCCTACTTAAAGTAAGACAATTGTAATCAGTATGATTAGTTGTTAGTGTATAAATTTATATTATTACTGTTATACTATTTGTTATATTATTTGTTATTTGTTATATTATTACTATTATCAAGATTGTAATAAGGATTATAATTTTTTAAAGCTAATTTAGCATCTGTAATCAATCAACAAATCTGGGTGTTGGATGAAGGATCCACAACTGATTTACCTTTTCCTGGAACTTGATGTCATTTTGCAAAATCAGCTAATACTTTTAATAATTTGAAGATGGTTTGATGCCTGCTCCTTTTCCAGTAGTTATACCAGAAGATCTGGTTAAAGTTGCAGGGGGATCCAATAAAAGGGGGAAAGTAATATATCACTTCACTTTGTCTTTAAGAGTTTGCAGTAGTTTGTGGCAATGCTTTGCCTAATTTATAGAAAAATAAAGTGCCTCTTTGAAATATTGTAAGGCTTACCAAGTAATTCTATAACAATATATTTAGAATTGTGCAACAAATAAGTGATTAGAAGAATTTGCTTTTCATACAGTGTAAGAGACAAAGAGAGAATGAAGGGAAATATATATTTATTATTTGTTACANACAAAAGAATTTCTACAATGGAGACTATAATTTAGGTAAACAAGGTTCTTCTATTTAAGATCTTGAAAAAACAATATATATATGGAGACAAATGTAACCTGTTGCTCAAATCGTAGTTTTCCCTTTCTCTTTCTTCTTCTTCTCCTTCTCCTTGTAAATGATGCAGTTGAAACTGGAACAATCCTTATTTCCTTTGTTCACCTTTCGAATTATGAGAACATTTTATAAAGTTTCATAGCTTTCAATAAAAGTTAAATGTTCATTGTTAATCTCTCTTTTTTAGGGAGATTAACAAACAAACCTGGCTTTTTTCCCAGGTAATCCTTATAATTGAAGCAAACCAGTCATCAGGAGCCATTATGATAGTAGAAAGGAAGAGGAACAGATCCTTGCCAGGTGAAAACTTCCTTCTTATATTTATCATATGCACTTCTAAGAAATTTCACACTCCAATGTATTTTCTTCTTGTCAATCTATCCTTGGTGAATGTACTCACCAGCTCAACCACAACTCCCAAATTGCTGCATACTCTTTTCTCATACATAAACACTATCATATTTTATGACTGCATCACTCAGGTCTATTTTATTATAGTGTACCTGGTGATTGAACTTCTGCTGTTGATAAGCATAGCTTTTGATCATTTTGTTGCTATCTGTTACCCATTTCAATATACTCTGATCATGAAGAAGGAATTGTGTGCTACAATAGCTGTTAAAGCATGGATTTCAGGACTGACAAACTCTGGACTTGTCCTACAGCTGTCCTTCTGTGAATCCAATATCATCAATTATTTCTTCTGTGATGTGCCTCCACTTTTGAAGTTATCATGTTCAGACACTAGCTTGAATGAAACAATGGCTTTTGTGGCAGGTGTGATTTTTGCTGTTTTCAGTAGTGGACATCATTGCATCATATGGATTTATTATAAGAACCATCTTCAGAAATCATTCCACTGAAGGGAAGAAGAAAGCATTCTCCACCTGTTCCTCCTATCTTATTGTAGTTAGTTTTTACTTTTCAGCAGTCATCTACACATATATCTGGCCTACTTCATGGTCTACTTTAGTCTATTCCTCAAACAAAGACAAATATATTTGTCTTCTTTATTCAGTGGTAACCAAAGTTATTAATCTAGTCATATATTCACTAAGAAATAAAGAAATAAAAGTAGCTCTCAAGGACTTCATTGGAAGAGGTAGAATGTTTCCGAGAAATTAATATTAATATTTATTTATTTATTTATTTATTNGGGTTACTAACTAAAGAGTTAGAGAATCAAAGTATGAAATAGGATGTCAGATGAATGAATAAAACTGATAGAGAGGCATGTGAAAAAATTATATGAGCAGATAAACAATCCATATCTTTCCTTACTTGCTAATAATTTTAGATCATATGAATGAATTGCACTCTTGATAAGCCTGTTCCCAATGACAAACATCACTCAGGACAGAATCCTGACTCAAATTGGGGCCAAACCATGTATAACCATCTCTGCCTAGTGTTTCATTATGTATTAGTTCCACTGAGGGTTTTATTGATTATGAAAATGCTAATCAGATTATGTCTTTTGAGTTGTTGCAACAGGTTGCAGGATGCGGCATGGTATCCAGATATTGTATATTACAGAATGTATCATTATATGCATAAGGCTCAAATATTTATTGTGTGCAAAAAAACCCGTAATTGTCCCTTCATCCTTTGACATGCTATATTGTATTAATTATAGTAAGACAATATTATAGTAACACAGTAATCAGCAGACAGCAGAAAGAAGCAAAGATTCTTTACCCATAGCCCTATTATTTATTTAGCATATAGCATATCATACATGGACTAACAATATACATTAACATTTTATCTAGATTAGTAGAACATAATAAAATATAAATATTAAAAAGATCTATGTTCAAATACCAAGGTCCAGGCCATCTAACCATTGAAATGCAGATACTGGATAGTACTGTGAATCAATTTTCGAAAAAGCACTAGAAAACATCAATGCTGGCCTAAAAGAAAACGGTGTTTCAATCAACAATTTAAGATACGCTGATGACACAGTTCTGCTTGCCAGTAAGCATGAAAATTTCCATGTCTTTATCAACAGAGTCACAGAAATATCTGAAAAATACAGCTTGAAGCTTAACACCTCAAAAATCAAGGTCATGGTCATCAGCAAACAACTCATTAATGTACCACTGATAACTTTGGAAGAAATATCATTAGAAAAAGTTGAAAGGATCATGAATCTCAGTTCTAATTTACAGGAAAGCTGGAACATGACCACTGAAGTAAAAACAAGGATGGAGAAAGCTCGAATACCACTCTTCAAAATGAAAAAAAGTCTTCTGTAGTCATGACATAAGCCTAAGATTGAAAATCAGGCTTGTCAGATGCTACATCTTTTCTATCCTGCTGTATGGAGTGAAGAGTTGGTCTCTGACAGAACACCAGTTGAAGAGACTAGAACCATGATGGCGCCGTGATGGCGACCCTATGGCATGTGTGCCACAGGTGGCACACAGAGCCATTTGTACGGACATGTGAGCTCCAGCCAAACTTACCTGCACTGCGCATGCACGCACCTCCCAGCTGATTTTTGGCCTGTTTGAGGCCTTTTTCGACCTCCCAGAAGCTCAAGGGAAGCCTCTAAAGCCTTTGGATGCCTCAAACATGCCCGTTTTGTCACTTCTGGTGTTTCCAGAAATATCAGAAGTGACGAAACGGACCCATTTTTCAGCCTCCAAAGCTGGAGAGGCTTCCCTTAAGCCTCTGGGAGGCTGTAAAAGGTGACAAACAGGCCGAAAATCAGCTGGGAGGTAT
>AZIM01007341.1:54700-65841 GCA_000516915.1 Ophiophagus hannah | reverse complement strand
CTCCGAGCTCCGCCCTGCAGGATTTCCCAAGGAAGGGTGACCGCTGCGCTCCCGCTTCGTGCCTTTTCTGCTTCTAGGGCTCATCACCTGACCAGCAGGAACGAGGCGCGCGCTCTCTCTCTCTCTCTCCCTCCCTCCCTCCCTCCCTCTCAGAGAAAATGCAGGGCAATGGGAGAGGGGGAAGCAATGTATGCCCCTCCCCACGGCGATTTTGTCAGGCAAGCTTTGTGGGCCGGTTCAGGTGCCAGGGAACCGAACCTGCACTGAGGGAGGTGAGGCTGAACTTCCATTCCAGTCTTCAGACGGTTTTGCCTGAGGGGGCTCCTGCCACCGGGAGAAAATGGTGGGGAAACAGAAGGGCAGAGGTCACATCAAGGGCATTGGGCTGACAGCCTCTGCCCGACTGTGGGATGGGAAGAGGGGACTTTGGTTGCGTCCATCTTTGGTCAAGCAGTTCCTTCCGGGCCACCAGGTGGGTCTCTTGGTTCTCCACTGGCATTCAGCTCAGCCATCTCCAGGCAATGGCTTCCATGGGCCTCCATGAAAGTAAGGCACCCGCCTGCCCTTGGTTCTTGCTCTCCCTTTGAGGTGGTGGCTGCATGGTTAACAAAAATGCTTTTGGCTTAAGCTTTGACTGTCACACATTGTCTGGACCTGACTAGATGCAAGGATGGATATACTTGCTTCATCCAGATCCCAAGGCTGCATTTTCTCCAAAGGCACAACCTGTACTGGGACAATGTGTCTCCCCCCCCCCGGTTGTAGGGTGCCAAGTGGGGCTTCTGCTGAAATCTACAGGAAGCAGGAAGGACTAGCTAGGCAGAGATGACCAAATGACTTGTACAGATCATGGAACCACCTTCTCTTGCTGGGCTTATGTCCATCCCCAGCTCCTCTTCTCCCTGCCCACCCTCATTCTCCGTCCCTCCCAAGGGAGCCTGTCACAAGCCTATGTGCCCTGCACCCTACTGGAGGCCAGCTGGGCTGCTTGGGGAGGGCTGGGGGNGGTCTTTATGGACGTCTGTGTCCCTGCAGCCGCAGTTGCTTGTGCGAGCCATGAAACTGGAAAATGCAGCTGACTCGCAGCTGGAGTTCACTATTGCCACAGAAAGAGATTTTGAGGAGATCCTGGCCATCTCCAAGGGGATCTACGGAGGCCTCGACTATCTCCCAAGCCGCTACCATGCCTGGATCCACGAGCCGAACCGTACCGTTGTGCTGGCCAAGAAGAATGGCATAGTGGTAAGAGCCCGTGAGAAGCTGCCTCTCTTCCCCAACCCTTTAGTGGAACGGAAGCCAGGCAGCGAGACCCTCTGTCATGGGCTGGGGGGGGGGACCTGGCTCTTTTCTGAGGGAGGTGGAGGAGGAGGAGGACATGGGGCCTTTGGTTGCCCAGTGACCGCCTCCCCAAGGGGATGATCCCAGGAGCCCGGCCTCCCAATGTTCAAGGTGCACCGCTACATCCTTCTGTTTTCAAGAGGGGTTGAGTTATGGAAGTGTTGTGGGTTTGCCCATGGCTCTCAAGAGGGCTTTGCAGAATTCTTGGTGCGCCTCCCCATAGTGGAGGGTCCAGCCAAGCTTACAGTCCAGACTCCAGACAAACAACTTGGCCCTACAATGGCGACAGGCAAAATGGGAAATACCCGACCTTGCCTGTTCTTAGGCACATAGATTGTGTCCCAATTACTTCTCTTGTCAGGTTGTGAAGGGAACAGCCGGAATTTGACAAATAGTTTCTAAACATGCATTGCCCCCAAAGCCCTTGGCTGGAGGCCAGATTGGGTTAGCCATGCAGCCCCTTTTGCGGTCTTCAAAGCAGAAGAAGAGACACCCCTGAACCAGAAACCCAGAATTCTTCCAAAGGGTCTTTCACTTTGCTGAATAGGCCACACTTGGGATGCCCCCCCCCAGAACCTTTGGGAAGGAATCCTCAGGCCAAGGCAGGGACTCACCAAGCACTACTTGGATGCCCCCCCCCACCCAGTTTCATCAATTGGAGAAGAAGGGCCCTCAAGGGAAACCCCTTCCCCTCTTCTTCAGAGCAAGCTGTAGTTTCATGGTCCCTGGATTGTTCCTGAGGGCGTCAGGTGGGGCTCTGTCCCCATCAAGGAACACGGGGGGCTTCCTTGGTGGAGTGCAGTGCGGCTGATGGAGTTTGCATCCCGTGCTTGCTCCACCTATTGGACCCTTTGAAAGTTAACTCTCTGCTCCCCCTGCGATCTGCCCCTAGATAGGGCTCCAGTCAGTCTACATCATTGATGCGGGAGAGACCGCCCTGGTGGAGGGGCTGCGCGTGGCACCCTGGGAGCGTGGCAAAGGCGTGGCTGGGGACTTGCAGCGATTCTGCTCTGCCATGGTGAAGGAGAAGCATCCAGAAGTGAAAGTGTCCCGCCTGACCCGGGATGACAAGCTGGGCGCCAAAGACTTGAGGAAGTATCGCATCATTGCAAAACAGGTGAATGAACCCTGTTCTGGAGCCACCTGTCCCTTCTGGGAGGGGGGGCAGAGGAGGCGGGCAGGCCCAAGTGGACCAAGGGCCTGGGTGGCAGGTGGACACAGGGCCCTCAGGAGAGAGGCCAACTGCCGTGTCCTGTTGGGAGCGCAAACCTGAGTCAGGGCTCAAGATCTTGGGCAGCCTGGCAAGCTAAGGCCGAGGACTCAGCCCTTCAGCCCAGGCTGGGGCACTGCCGGAAGGCACAGTCCCCAGCCCATGGCATTGCATGCCCGGGCCTGCCTCCCGATGCTGCAGTCCCCTCAGCTCTTTGGGGAGGAGGCTGAGGTCTCTGTTGGGCCCCAGACGAGGAGGAGACCCCTAGAGCAGAAGGGCCTCTGACCAAGGAGATCACGGCGGATTATTCCCAGCCTGGCTCCTTCTGGACCACAGATCCTGGAACAAGGGCAGCCACTCTGCGTTGGGGTGCAGGGAAGGGAGGCTGTCAGGGGGAGGGACAATGTCTGCTTTTGCAGGAGCAGTGGCAGTTCCCCTTAGACTTTCCTCAAAATGGGCACCATCTTCCTAGAAAGCCTTCAGCAGCACCCCAGAGGTAGAGGAGTCCTCCCGGGAGTCCGAGGGAGGGGAGGTGCCCAGCTGCTCAGCCCAAGGCCCTTCCCAGATGCAGGAGGGGATGGCACAGCTGCTGGCCAAGCCCAGCTGGTACCGGCGGGTCGGAGAGTCAGGAGGGAGGACGCAGGAAGTCTCAGCAGCCCCTTCCTTGTGGCTGGGCCCATTTCTCTTTGCCCCCTTCTTTCCATTCTTCTTGGGAAAGGCCCCCAATATCCACTTGGGGCCCATCTACTGGCTGCCCAGGAAGCCCCACTCCAGGCCAGTGGAAGCGGGGCCAGCCCCAGGGGGCTCGGGCAGGATGCCAGCAGGCAGAGGAGGGCTGCCTGCCAGAGATGCCCCCCAGCAGTCCACGGCTCGGTTGCTGCCCTGCCAGGCTCTTCCCACCCCCTTGAAAAAACCCCTCCCCTCCCAGGGGATCCTTCTGCTGCGCTTCCAGGCCCAGGAGGTGCTCTCCCGCTTGGACGCTGCAGTGCTGGCTGGGGGGGGGTTCCGCNTTCGGAGCTGCTCCTGGAAAGCGAGGTGCCGGAGGTCGTTCTAAGGGAGGCTTTCCGGAGTGAAGTCCTGCCGAACCAGACCATCATCCAGGACTGGCAGCCCTTCAAGGCCACCCGGAGCAACCTGGGCCTCCTGCAGAAGAAGAGCCTGCACTGGGTGGTCGACCGGAAGGCCCGCCCGACCATGGCCACCCTGAGCACCCAGCCCTTCGCCATCCCACTGGGCAAGGACTGGCAGTACCTGAACAAGGACGCCTTTGGCCGCAACCTGGACCAGCTCAAGAGCCAGCTGGTCCACCACCTGCGCCTTCAGGTGCCTGCCCTGCAGGGAGGCGTCATGTGCCAGCTGTTCCTGGAGCCCCAGCTGTGGCTGGAGATGGCCGCCTTCTGCCAGGAGGCCCTGGGTCTGGAGCTGGCAAAGGACTACACCGAGCAGTACCTGCTGGAGGCCGACATCTGAAGGGCCCCTGAGAGGCCCCCCTCCCTCCCTGAGCCCACCTTGCCCACCAGGGGTCTCCCCTGCCTCTCCGAGAAGCCCAACCTGCCCTTTGGGGGGGNNNGGGGTCTCCCCTGCCTCTCGGAGAAGCCCAACCTGCCCTTTGGGGGGGGGTGCACAGGCTGTCCTGGAAAAGGAGAGGCGGCCCCAGGTAGGGCCCAACCCACCCCTTGTTCAGCGCCAGCCCTTCCCTAGGGAGCAGCCCACGGGAAGGGGAGGACGGGTGTCGTCTCCAGAGGGCTGGGCCCCAAAATGTGTCCTGGGCACGAAAGCCCCCTCAGCCTAGATGCTCTCTCTCTCTCCCTCCCTCCCTCCCTCCCTCTGCTCAGTGCTTTGGCTGTTGGCCGTCTCTCACTCACATTCATCACACTTATAACCCACTGCTGCCCCACAGGAGCCTTGGCATCTGGACAGGAGTTCAAACACGGTGGAAATCTCAGTCCAGTTAAAAGCGTTCAACACCTGAGTGTACCTCAGTCTTCCACACTCCAGGGGTTGCTGAAAGCCGGGGCTCCCTGTCCAGTGGGAGGCCCTTCCGCAGGGCCAGTGCAGAAAAGCAGCGATTCTGCACCCCCCCAATGCACATCCACACCCTGATCCTCCAAGTGGGGAAGGCCAACAGCTGCCCTTCCAGCCAGATTGAGCGAGGGAAGGGCCGATTCAAGGGGACAAAGGCCCTCCAGAAAGCCTGCGAAAGGGCTGAGGGAGCTGCCCCTGGGAGCCAAGGCCATGGGCCCAAGGTGGCCCCATGGGCAGCCCCTAGCATGTGGGGCCAGCTGAGGCCCCTGCCCTACTCTTTGGTGGCAGACCCTTCAACAGCACTGGGCGCCCTCATGCCCAGAGTCCCCGTGGCCAACCCCCTTACCCTACAGAGGCCCACAGCTGGGCATTAGTCAAGTGTTTCACCCATGGTTCCCACTTGGAGGGCCTCCTGGTCTTGGGGCCTCCGCCAAGAGCTGCTGCTGGGGCCTCCCAGGCACCCCGGGGGACAAAGCGTAGCTCCTCCCTGCTCCAGTTCTTCCCCGCCCAGACCCTGGAATGTGCCCCTCCAGGGCAGCCTGAGGCGGAGCTGGGGATACCTTCAGCACACCGACGCATTGAGCCCCAAATTGCCCTATGACTGTCTCGCCCAGTGGCTTCACACAGAGGTCAGGCTGGTTTTAGGCTGCCCTGCCCCTCCTCCTATCACCCTGGTCAGACCAGCCTTTGAGTGAGGAGTCCCCAAGTCCCTCTGGATGCCCTCTGGATGGCACTGGAAGCTGCCGAGACGCCTGAAAGGAGCTGGACCGGGGCGGTCTCCCCCCCGCCCCAGATTCCAAGAAGGGATCTTGCCCAGCAGGGCAAACAAAGCTGCTTCCATCTCATGTCCAAGTCTGAATCCTGACAAGGTTCATCCGAAGATGGGGGTTTGCCCCCAACTCAGCAACCCAGTAAGGACCACTGGAGGCAGGGAGGGGGAGGAGCCCCCCCCGCAGTTTCCTTCAGGCCACCGGAAATGGCCCTCCTCCTGCTGGGAGACAGAGGGAATGGAAGCCACAAGGGCCCCAGCTGCAAGCAGAGAGCGTCCTGCCCCCTTCCCAAGGGGGAACCAGCCCAAAGGACCCCTGATTGCTCGCAAGTCAAGGGGAGTTGAGAGGTGGCTGAGAGGAAGGGGCCCCCCAAGAAGCCCTTGCAATAGGATTAGCCACCGTAGGAAAGGCCACTGGAGTGAAGAGTGGCCCACGGAGGAGGAGGGCAAGCACTTGGGCAGTGTGGCCGCCACCAAGCAGGGCTCAACTGCCTCGAAGCAGGGGTCCATGTCCCCTGAGCCCTCCCAGCCAGGTGGTGCCAGGGCCCAACCTAACACCAAGTCACGCACTCACACAGTCTGCCCTTTGACCCAGGTTACGCAGAAGGCCCAGACCCTCCCTCGCCCTCCGGCCTAGAAAGGACAGCAGCAGCCCCACCTGTGGAGCCCAGGTGGCACCCCAAGGCCGGCTGCTTGTCCGCCACAGCAGGCAGAGAGCAGCCCCCTGGGTCCAAGGCTCCATCCAGGTTGAGGGTGCAGCCCCAAGGGACGCAGCTGCTTCTGCTGCCCTCCCTGGCAACAGCCACACGGCTGCAGTGAGGGAGCCTGGCAACGGGGCGGCTGACGTAGGCGCTGCTACTGGCAACAATCAATGTGGCCATGTGGGGAGAGAGGGAGGGAGGCCCAAGGTCACCACGTCCGCTGGGCCCCCTGCCCGGTTTCCCCAAGCCTCACGTTCCAAGTGAGCTGGACCATTAGAGGAAGAAGCCCCTCAATGCAAACTCTTTCGCTCCCCCGCCTGACCCACAACAGCCTTCCGCCTATCCTCGCCCCTATTGTGATCCCTGGGGATGCAAAGGGGGAATTGGCACCGGGGATGCAAGCCGCCCTTGCAACTCCGTCCTCCTGGGAGGCAGGAAGGGCACACCCCTCCCTCCCTCCCTCCCTTCCTCATAACTGACAAGCCCCCCCCCCAGTTTCATTCTCTGAAGAGCTCTCCAGATGCCATTTAGAAAGGCAGGGGGCTATTTGCAAATCCAGTTTCCCTTCAAGCACAGCTGCAGCACCTCTGTCTAATTCTCCTGGGTGGCATATTCGGGGCCACAGGGCGAGTTCCCTTCCAGAGGTGGGCCAGGGCAGCCAGGTGGCAGAGCTGGAAGTCCGGCTGGGGACAAAGAGGAAGCAGACTCCCAGCACCTGTGGAACTAGATTGGCAGACCGTTGGCTCGTCCTTCCGCTTTCCCTGGGACGGAGAATGGGACGAAAGTGGCTGGAAGCTCCTCCCTCAAGGGCCTCATCAGGATGAAAGGGTTGCGGCCTCTTTGATAAACAGCCAGTCACTTTTGAGGGATGGTGCAGAAAAGGCCTAATAAGAAACAGCTGGGTGAATGAAAGGCCTAAGAACAAGGGGAGCCCCTGTAGCCCAGCCTGGTTTCTGCCAGATCCACCCCCAATTCCCAATTCTTCTCCTGTCCTTTAAACGCCCCTCTCCTCCTCCTCCTTCTCCTCCTTCTCTGGCTTGTTGCCTTGGGACCCTCCTGGCTTCCTTTTCCCTGAAGGGCCAGAGAGACTCGGTCTCACAGGAGGGCCCCCCTCCCCCACTGTGCTTCTCCTGATACCCCAAAATAATAGTCGGCAGAAGCAGCCTTTGAGCCACCTGGACTTTCTTAGTGTCCTGCCTGTATGATCTTTTATGAATAGCCCGGAGTAGAGAGCACACACAGTATTCCTTCCTTCCTTCCTCCTCCGTTTTCCCCCACAGCAACAACAGCCCCGTGCGGTGGGCTGGACTGAAAGAAGGTGACTGGCTCAAAGTCAGGCAGCTGGCTTTCGTCTTTCATTTCAGGTCTAGAAACCAGGAGCGCCTGAAGTTATGCACTTGTTCCTTGCAATCAGCCACCAACTACCTGGCTATCAGCATTTGCTACCCTTAATTTTTTTCTCTTTGACATCTTGAGGGAGCATTCTGCCAAAGTCAACCATCACATCTCTTTGTGCTAGGTTTTCATTGAAGTAGGATCCATGATTATTTGTTCAGCTTGAATGCAACTGCCTTGGTCTTTGGTAGACTGACGTTTTTCAATATAACCAGTACAGCAGATCATTCAGGTTCTCTGCCCACCACACATTAACATCTGGAGAAGAACATCTGCCTCACAATTAATGGATGTCCTTTTTGGGGGAGTTTCAAGGGAGGCTGGGGTGGCCTCTGTTCCTGCCTGGCAAGGAGCTGGGCTGGGTGACCCCCAACCCGCCAGTTCCAACCTTCTGTGGCTCCATGCCCCGCATACAAAGCTTCTGGCACGCCTGCATCCCCCCTCGACGCAGCCCAAACCTCCCCACAGAGGCTCCTTCTACAGAGATCATGAACGTATTATGTTAAGAAGAAAAATAATCTCTCCTTGCCTTTTATTGACGGCCCATTCTCAAAACTTTCGCTTAGTGAACTGTTTATTCTCAGACATGCTCCATCAGTTCCAAAAATGCGGTTTTGTTTGCGTTCACTGTTGTTACCTTTTGCTTTTGGTAAAAGAACAAGGAATGTTGCAGCCTTTGCAGATGTGTTGACCAAGTCATGCAGCCATAAGCAATCCACCTCCTGATTTTAACATTTCTCCAGTTACACTGCAAGCCTAACCATTCTCAGTATTTTTGCAGTATTTAGGTTTTCGTTTTCATTATTCCTTTTCTGGAAGCTAACATTAATAATATTAAAAATACTGAATGCCAGCTGTTTGTTTGTTTGTGTAACATTAATCCAAGTCCACTCTTCCTTTGCTAACCTCTGAAATACTCCTGCCCTTACTTTCATTTGAATCCAACTTTCATCAGCTTGATTTTCATTCAGTTTTGTAGGTTCCTTATTCAGTCCCCTGCACTCACTTCCAAACGGGTGCAACTTTTATTTCTGACCTCCTCCACGTCTTCTGCCTTGCAGGTTCCTTGCCGTTTCTGGCAGCCTCCTCTGCTCCCCTTAACTGCCCCTTTGTTTTTCTCTCAGTCAATCATTCCACCCCATCCCAGATCCTCCTTATTATGCCCATGAGTTGCCACCCTACTCAGTCAGCCTCTTGGCTGTATTGAGTCTCATGGATGTTCTTACATAGTTCTGTACAGAAGGTGAATCCCGCAGGTGCTCAGGTGGCTTTTGCTGCCTCTGGCACCATCATAATAAATGCTTCAAAGGAATTGGGTGCCGATCCCCATTTCAAAGAAACTCTTGAGGAAATTGTGGAGAGTATAATGCCAAGGACAACCTTCTGTCTCACAAGCAGGCAGCCACCAGCTTTGCTGTATAAATGCTGCCTGGCATCACGGATGCTGCCAGCTCTCTGTGTCTGCTCCTCCAGGGGCTCAGGGGATAGGCTGGGTTTTGTCTAAACCAGCTAAACTTTCTCATCTGGCTACCTTGGCTGGGCCAAACAGAGCCCCCTTTTTTGATTGTCTGACTGAAAACAGAGATTGCAGGCGTTCCACTCCTTCATCACTGCACCCCAAATTCTCCCAGGCTTATATGAGAAGCTGCAGAGCCTGAAGCCTGAACCTTTGTTCAAGATGCCTTCGCTGGGGGGCTTCAGTAGACAAAGCCCCGCTGCAGGCCCTGGGAGCAAGGCTGGGATCTCCACCCACCACCCTCTCTGTGCTTCATGGGCCAACCATGTTGCTCCTAGGCAAGCCACAGGAAAAGGAGCCACCTCCTTTGCTCAAAGTGAGAGTGGGTCTCCCCTGCTGTTCCCAGAGGAAGCCCTCTCTCCCAGCTTCTCTTTGGGAAGAAGGTAGGGTGGACAGCTCAGGCGATCTGGTGAGACAAGCAGGGGCTGCCAGGGCAGTCCTGCCCTGGCAGAATTAGGACCAACCCCTTGATTGGCTGCTAGACATCACCTCCCTCCCCCTCCTGCCCCATTTGAGGCTGTGGGNNNCCCGCCCCCATTTGAGGCTGTGGGGGGGGGGCTCAGCACAGTTATTCCACACTGAGTAAACACTAAGAGCACCCACTACCCGCTTCTCATTGCCCCCTCCTCAGAAGTAATGATGAAAAGACGTGGGGTCAGGGGGATGCAACAGAGCTCCAGAACCTTCCAGAAGGAACTTTGGAGAAGTTGGACAGAGACTCTCACCAGAGCACAGCAGGAGACCAAACTCTGGGGCTTCCCTTTAAAATGACATGAATTTGGGGCAGGGGGAGGACTGGGCTCAGGCATTTGTTCTTGGACCTTCCCTTGCATTAGCTCCCCCACCACAAAGTTCTCTCCAGAATTGGAGAGCGCAGGGCCTGCGGTTGGAGAGTGCAAGCCTCCCTCCTTAGTGCTCAGCCTTGGAAGAGGAGGAGGAGGCCCGTGCAAAAGCTCCTGGCTTAACCCCGACCCCCAAGCTCCCCCCCCCCCATAAATGCCTCCTGGAACCTCCACCAAGATTACCCACAGGGTGAGGAAGTGGGAGGGAGAAAGGCTGTTTGGGGCAAGAAGGGCTGGGATGAAGTCCACCCCCCCATCTTTGAAGGAATGGTGAGGGATGCAATTGGGAGGGGCTTCTGCCCAGTCAGGGTGGAAGGGCTTACTTACCAATGGAGTGGGGGGAGATAGACATACAGCGCTTTCCATAAGGGGGAATTCAAGGCAAATAAAGAGAAGCTCTTCCTTACCCAGCACCACCTGTAAACATGGAGCTGGCTGCCCGGCCTTTAAGGCAACGTGCTCAGAACCACAGCGCTCTGGCGCTCTCCCTCCCCTCCCCTCCCTCCCTCTCTCCACCTGTTTCCTGAGCTGGGAAATTGTATTAAGAACGGAGCTGATTTCCCAATGTTCTCAATGCTAAGGCGGTTGTAAAACAGGCTGCTACTTAAGTGTGGCGGCGATGGCTTACTTTCCCTGACATGGCTGAAGATGTTGGTGAATTGGGGAAAGGGATGGGTGAGGCAGAGTAAGCCCGTCTGCCTAACGCCTCAAAAGACAGAGGAGACAAAACTGGATTCCCACTGCCAAGTCAGGCAAAGGACCTTCAAGAACTAGGATCGAAACTGGCCCAGCTTAACCGTTGTACAAGTAGCTCCCTTCACTGACTTGGCTGTCCGTGTCTTGGGAACTTCAAAGGATCATGTTCAGACAGGAAAGGGATGGACGCCCCCCCGCTAGTGACCCCCTCATCTGATGATCCATAGAAGCCCTGGCAGAATCTTTCGGATCCACCTGTTCAGTGGTCGCTTTTGAAGAAGCGTTGCTGTCCTGGCCCTCTGCCCACAGTGGCTTGGTTGTATCTCTATGCTGGACTCTCCTTTAAAGCCCCTCCCTCTCCGCTGGTCTGTTGCACTAAATTTAGCACGGCGGGTCTTCGCCGCACTCTGCGAGCTCCGTGACTCATTCTCTGCAGCCGTTTACTGCGTCAGCGGATCCGGGAGGAGGAGGAGGAGGAGGAGGTGGCGACCATGAATGTGATGACCAGCGGCGGAGAGTGGGCGGCCACCAGCTACAACGCAACCACACACTGGGATGGGTGGGGCGGAAGAAGGCCAGACCCGCCCTGTGGCCTCCAGAGCAAAAAGCAGAGAGGCGGCCCTCCTTCACTGCTCCCCCCAATCCCCAG
>AZIM01007341.1:3133-13304 GCA_000516915.1 Ophiophagus hannah | reverse complement strand
CCCACCCTGGATTCTCCTTCCTGAAACAGCAAGTGGGGCAACCGATTAGTAGCCACACAGTTGCGTGGAGCTCCTTCCCAGCTGCCCTTCGTGTGTCTCCCAGGCAGAGGACCTGGTCCTGCTGCTCCCTGACCCATTTGACATTTGGACCAGCCACTGGCAGGAAGGAAAGGACGGGGCACTTCCCCTCCTCGCCAATGGCCCGAAGCTGACACTTGAGAGCCCGTCTCTCAACCTTGCCTAGTTTGAGCTGTGCGGGCGGCAACTCCCAGAACTCTTAGAGAAGATGCCAAGGTTGGGAAACCGCTTTGGAGGAGAGAGGAAAGTTTCCAAAAGTTCTAGATGGGCTTGAGCAGTAGCTGGAAGGCAGCAGCCAGGCAGAACAGCGATGTTTTGGGCCCCACAGCTGGCTTGGCCAAAGGGAAGGGGATCCTCCGGGCATCCTCCTCACCAGGAGTGGAGGCTGCTGAGTCCATCAGCCCAGAGATCAAACGGTCCCGGGATGCCGTCTGGTGTTTCCCAGCCCACTGGCAGCCCCCGGTTCCCTTCCTTTACCCTCAACCTATCCATTATTGACCTCACCCCTTTCCTAAGAGGTGTGTAAGGGGCATGCATAAGTACACCATTGTGCCTCCCGTCCATGTCCTATTGTCCTCATTTATTCGTACACATTTCCTGTATTCTTACTCATGTTTATACTTTTACCTATCATCTTGTAAGCAATTGACAAATCAAATAAATCAAATAAAAACAAAATAAAAATAGATTGGGGCAAGGGCTGGCAGGAGGCAATATTGAGACAGTAAAGGCTAGAAACGTGTCATGCAAATTGGGGCAGCAAAGCAGCAATGGGGGGGGGGGGTAGGAGGGCTGCCTTCTGGTATCTTGATGGAAAATCTCGGTCTCCTCTCAGTTCATGGTCCTTATTGGGGCTTCAGTGTCTGAAGAGCTTCCTCAGATTTCAGCCTTTAAGGATTTTAACCACAGGCAGACAATGACCGGACAGGGTCTCCGCATGCGGACAAACTCCTCCTGCTCTTGCCAGTCATTTAAAGGGGTGAGATTAGCGAGAAGGAGAACCGAAGGGGGTTTGCACTGTGCCATTCGCTGGATTTCAGTCCTGCCCATGGCTGCCCAACTCCCTTCCCTCTGACACATGGCACCCAGCAACTGCCCTCGTTGGTACTGCCCTCCTCCTCCTCCTCCTCCTTCTTCCTCAGAACGCTGCTTCTAAGGGCCTCCTGGAAGAGCCAAAGCTATTGGACCCCTCGCAAAAAGCTGCATTTCGCTCACCCAGTTTTGCTGAGGGCTGCCAGCAGGGGGCGCCGAGCTCTCTCCTTGGATTGGAGGCCTATGCAGAGTGGCCAGCCAAGGGCAGCTTTCTCCAATGGGTCCTGGCTGGCTGAAGGCTTACTAACACGCGTGTTTGTGTGTGTGAGTGTGTGTGTTTGTGTGTGTGTGTGTGTGTGCGCGCTCCACTGCCCCCTTCCCCTCGCAACACATACATAGATCCTTTAGCGCAGTGGCATCCAACAGTGGCCACTTTCAGACCTGCAGACTCCAACCCCCCAGATCAGTGGTGGTATTCCACTGGTTTGGCCCAGTTCTGCCGGTAGCAGCGATGAGCGGCGGAGACCAAACCGGTTCTCTCTCTCTGCCGCTCTGCTGTTGGGCCCACCCTCCTCCCCGGGCTCCTATACTCCCTTTTACCCTCGGTTTTTGAAGCGCAGCTGCTGAAGCGACCGGGAGAGTGCAGGCTTGCAGGAGGTTGGAATGCCTCTGCGCCTAAGCAAAGTGTGTGCACATGTGCAAAACGCACCTGCCAAGCCGGTGGTAAAAGTTTTGGAATCCCACCCCTGCCCTGGATGCTCCTGCCAGCCAGCCGTGCATGAAATCGGGGAGTCAAAGGACTCAGGTCTGAAAGTGACCACAGTTGGAGGCTGCTGCTTAGAGTTTCCTTTCTTCAGGACGCTGATTGATCAATGTAGCTCTCTGCTCAGTTCCTCCTGAGTGCATAAGACCCCCCCACACACACCCCGATCAGCCCAAGTGCCCGGAGACTCTGCCCTGAGAGCAGTGAACCGCCTGGGGAATCCCCCAGCTTGGAAAGGGCAGCCGCACTCCCTCTCTCACAGCTGCCCCCTCTCGCCACACAGACTGGGAGGACTCCCCACAGATACGGGGAGTGCAAGAGAAGAGGTTGCAGAGGGACACCCCACTTTGGAGGCTTGTGTTTCTGCCCCTTCCCCCCCTCCCCACCAGCCACCCGGGCAGACCAGCAGCTTGGGCTCAGCAGGAGGGGAGGGGGGGTCTCGCCCTCATTTGCCAAGCAGGAGTCTCGGGGCGTAACTTCGTGGTCCGAGGCCTCTGCACTTGGTGCCCGTTCTGGCCCAAGAAGAGCTGCTGCCCCCAAGAGACCCAGACCAGGCTGTTGGGTTCAGTGCTTTTATTACCCAAAGCGGCCTTGCCCCCATCATCAACCCCCATGGCACCTTTGCTGACTTGCAAGGCCTTGGGGTCACTGTCCCTGCCTGCAGAGACAGCGGGCGAGTCACGGGCGAGGGGGCAGCACTGGCAGCAGACTCTTGCCCCCACGGGCCCCCCCCNNNTTGCAAACTCTGACCAGGGGGGAGGCGGGGGGGGGCTGCCAGCAGAAGCGCCCCAAGTACACGTCAGCATCCAGGCGTAGCAGACGTCCATGAGTCCCACCGAGGCTCCTTCTCCTCCTACAGCCTCAGGAGCCACTCCAAGGCACCCAGCTCAGGGGTGGCAGGGCCCAGGGAGCCCCACCGCAGATCGGGCCAGCTGCTTCGATCCAACCTGGGCATCTGAGGCTCCTTCTTCAGAGATGGGTTATCCGGGGCCGAGCAATCTGTGCCTGCAGGAGGAGGAGGGTCAAAGGCAAGGCAGGAGGCTGGCTTCGGAGCATCAGGAGGGCAAGCCAGCTCTCCCCCCCCAGGGACAGGGGGGGCAGGGAAACCCTGTAGGAGCCCTGCCTAATGGTCCTGGTGCCTGCAGCCCCATCTGGGATTGGGGCAGTCAGCCCTCTCCCTCCCCCCAGGAATTGTCCTTACTGGTGTTCACTGCCGCCCCCTTTGCCCCCCCAGCCACTTTTCCCTGGGAAGGTGGCTGCTCTTCCTGCCTCCCTCCCTCCCTCCCTGTCCTGGGTTGTGTCTCCCAGGGAGGGTCACCACCCACACCACCCTTCTGGACCTGGAGGGAGGTGTCCACTTGGTCGAGCCGAGGCCGGAAGCTGCCCTGGGTGGGCATGGGGCAGGTGTCCTCCTGGCTGGTGCTAGCAGAGGGGCCTGCAGGGAGAGAACAGGGGGGCCAATGAGGCCTCCAGCCATGGGGCACATCCTTGCCCCTGCTCAGATAGTCTGGAGCCCTGGGGCAGCCTCAGGAGGAAGCTGGGTCCCTCTTCCAGAGAAGCTCCTGGTGGGACCTACCTGGCTGCTGTTGCTGGGCTGGGGGGCTCTGTGGGGGGAGGCCCTGAGGCCTGGCCCCCAAGTCCGACTCATTCTCGTACCACTTCTCCTCATTGGGGTTCAAATCCAAGCACCTAGGGAAAGCAGGAAAGGCAGTCAGGGAGACCGAAGCTCTGACCCTGGACTGGCTGGCAGGAGGACTCCGGACTGAGCCTGTCCCCCCAGCAGATGTCCCCACAAGAAAGATGGGCTCCCCCCCACCCCCAGCAACATGAAAGCCTGCCTCGGCATCATTTGAACTCGGAACCTCAAACACAGCACAGCCTGAGGAAGAGGCCCCTGTTGTACAGGGGGGACCTTTGGGCTAGTTTCACGCCTGTGGTTTGACCTTCCAATTGTTTGCTGTTCCTATTTGGACTGCAAGTTTTAAGTGCTTGGCAAATCGCCCCATGGAAACGGTCACCTCAAGGAACCTGCCCAGAGCAAATACTCCACCTGGAAACCAGGCGGGCACAGGGCGGAGGGCTCGCCAGGCAGCTGGGAGAGCTGCAGGAGGGCTTCCCGAGCTCTGACCAGAAATTGCCCCTCCAGGCCTGGCTGGGGGCATGAGCCAACTCTGGCAGCAGCCCACAGGGCAGGAGGTCCCGCCAACGTACCTGGGGTCTTTCCTTGGGTGGCGGCGCTGCCAGCAGAGGAGGGCGGCCAGGAGCAGGATGACCAGCAGCAGGACCGCCAGGCCCAGGGCCACCCCCACAGCCACTCCCACCTTGCTGATGCTCTGGTCACAGTGGCGGCCAGTGTACCAGTAGGCGTCTGACTGCTGGCAGCTGGAAGAGANAAGGGCTGCGGGGTGGGTGCCCAGGGGGGCAGCCTTTCTCCAACTGGGATGAGGGCCACGGACGCCCTGCAGCCCACAAGGCCATGAGACCGAGAGGAGGGTCCTGCCTTGCTCCTGGGGCACCCAAGGCAAACAGGCTGGGAACAGGCTGGGGGCAGTTCTGCTTTGGCCCCAGATGCTCCAGAGCCTTCAAGTTCTCATGGGTGGCTCTGTCTCCCCCTCCCCCAACAAGCCCACCTCCCAGGCCCTCCCACTCCCAAGCCTAGGTGGGGTCCAAGGGCGAGGGATGGAGCCCACTCTGCTGGCCGTGAGGCCCCCTGGCTACCGTGCTGGGCTAGTGACTTAGTGGAGGGGCCCAGGACCACNGGCCCAGGCCCCCCTGCCTCCGACCCCCCCACTCCTCCCGCCCATCATACTCACTAGCAGTTTGGCCCGTTGGCCTGGATGTAGCAGTTTCCCTGGTCACAGCGGAAGGGATCCGGGTGGAAGAAGCTGCAGTTGGAGACGCACTGCAGCTGGTTGCTGATGTTTCGGGCCAGGTAAAATGGCTGCAGCTCTTGCTGGACCACCGAGTTATTCCTGCAGATGTTGGACAAGTCTAGCAGGCAGAAGGAGAGGAGCTAAGTCAGGCACACCCACATCACAGCCCTCGGGGACTCCAGGGGTCCAGCCAGCCTTTGCCACTGCTTTTGGCCTGGAAATGCCATGCAGCCCCTCCCCCTCCNAGCCCCCCCCCCTCCCCCTCCCCCACCCCCATGGGCCTGGGCTCCATGCCCATCTCGGCCCTTGCCTGCTTCCCTCCCTCACCCATGGCTCAAGCACGCCCACTGAGACCTCCAGCAGACGGGCCTGCCTTCCTTCCCTTTGGCTGCTTCTCCCTCTGTGCCCAAGAAGGTTACCTGTGCAGCAGGTGTTACCCACACACACACACTCTCACACACACACACAGACACAAACACACACTGCACGCTCCCGCTCTCACCTTCAGGGCTGAGAGGCACCTGCATCACCCGAGAGTCACTTGCGTTGAAGCACAGCTTCTCTGAAAGAGATCCGGTTATCACACCATGAAAGGCTCTGATTGGCATTGGAAAACGGGCTCCTCCAAGGGCCCCGATCCAGGCTGAGGGCCCGCAGGAGAACTGAACAGAGGAAGCTGCCTCCGGAAAGGGGCTTTTCCCGGGCCTGGGATATTGCACCCGCACTGGCCCCCAGTAACCCCTCCCCTCTGCCCTGCCCCTTCCTCCCCCAGGGCACTCTGCTGGCAAGGAGAGCAAAGGGGAGCAGAGGGAGAAAGGCTGGCTGGGGGAGGAAGGAGCCCCCTCCTGCTCCTCACTCTCCTGGCAGCAGTGGTAGCAGCCAAGAGCCGCCCCTGCCTGNNNAGCAGCCAAGAGCCGCCCCTGCCTGCTGCCCCCTTTTGCCCTGTTTTCCAGCCAACCTCCTTCCCTACCAGGTCAGACTCCCCTCCCCCCCAATCATGCACCCATCCTTGCTGGCGTGCAATCGCTCCCCCCCTCAGCCCAGCCAGGGCCTCTTGGCGAGGGACTGGCCGCCGGCTGCCCAGCTGGCCCCTCGTGAGCCCCTCTGTGCCCAGGGCTGCTGCTGCTGCTGCTGCTGCTGCTGTGGGGCTGAGCCAACCAAGGGCCCCTCACCTTTGGACTCGGAAGTACAGAGTTGCTCCTTGCTGTGCAGTTTGGCCTGGATTTCGTCCACAGCTGCCTTGTAGGAGGCCTGGTACTTGGAGAAGGGCACCTGCAGGACCACCTGGTGGTCCACGTTGATGCTGCCTTTGCTGGTGGGAAGAGAGGGGGAGGAAGAGGCTGCTTCACTGGGCCCTGAGGGCCCCAGGACTGCAGGTCCCTGGGAGGGGGTGCCTGCTGCCTCGGGCGAGGCCTTTGCGTAAGGACAGGTGGAGGTGGGCAACCAGCAATGGCCTCCCCCAAATGGGGCCTCAACCTGGTTCCCACATAGCTCACCTCAGACTAATCACAATGACTTTCTGGTACCCAGAGATGTTGGCATAGAAAATACTCATCTGGAGAGAAAGATGGGGGGGGGAGAGAGGGAGAGACAGGGCACTTACAAAAAGTGAGGAGAGGTCATCGTAATGAAAGTATCTCTGTTGCCCACCCCACCATTTCACCCCAGACCTGCAGGGGGGGAGGCTCTAAGCAGGCACCAGTCCTTCCAGTGTTCCCCCTAAGAGGCTGCAGGCAGAAGTCGAGGCCTTCCCCCCCACAATGAAGGAGCCCCTTCAGCCTGACCAGTGTTAGGTCCCAATGAGAGCAAGTCTGCCAGCCTCCAGCCTCCACTGAGCTACAAAGGCAGACCTGGAGGAAGCCTGCCTGCACCGGAGCCTGGTCAACAGCCAGAAAAGACCAAGGGGCTTCAGGGGAGAGCCAGCTGCCTCTCCCAGCCCACCACGGCCAGGCAGAGGGCAGCTAGGACACTCAGCGGCCAGCTCTTCTTTGGACCGGGCAGTGTCTCAGTGGCAGAGCCCTGAGCCCATGGTCAACCCTCTCCCTCCCTTCCCCAGATGCCCCTGGCTCTCAGCTCCTGGGACTGGGTGAGGGGAGCCCTGGTGGATGGACAGAGCACACCGCAGCTGCCTTCTTCACCTGCTGCTCAAAACGGGCCACAAAAGAGTGGAAAGCAGGAGAGCTAGGAATAGCCATCTCTGACGTGAAATTCTCATTGACCACTTTGACGAAGACGTTGAGTGTAGCCGTAATCATTACTGCCAAAAAGCAAGAGGAGGAGAGTGAAAACCTCTGGGTGTCTCTAAGCCAGGGACCCCCAGGCCTCGCCCCCTCTCCTGGCCCCCAGGCCTCTCCCCCCTCAGGCGGCAGTCGAGTGGGCTTATTCACTTGTCCAACTATGTATAGGCTCTACGAATCCCCCAAAGCCTGTGTTAAGAGCCCAAGGATTGCTGTCATAGAAGCAGAAATCCAGCTAACGCCCTGGTGCCTTGGCTACCTGTGCAGCCACCTGGAGAACAAGCCCATAAAAACAATGTTCCCGTTAACACCCTTGTGCCTTCGGTGCCCACACGCCCTTGAACAACAGCATGTTCATGCCCAAGGCTGGGAGGGGTCCCTTCCCTGAGAAGGCAGGGCAAGCCGCCCGGCTTCCCTTCTCAGCTCGCTTGGGGTGACAGCTCACGCTTCCAATAGCTCCTGGAAACCTGCAGAATTGGGTGGCAGCCCTGAGCACCCATAGCCCCGAGACTCTCCCTTCTGGGCCAGGCAGGCTTCCAAAGCAGGCCCTTTTACCGGGCACTGAAGAAGTCCAGGCGAGAGGGGCTGAAGGCCTCTCTATCCAGGCAGCACCATAGGTATTGCACCAGCCAAAGCTGGCAAGGGACCCTCCACAGTGGTAGCAGTGGAAGAGCCCTGAACTCCTCCCTGGGCAATGCCATCTCCTGAAGAGAGACCGTGGGCCTGCCTGACCGAGAGCTGTGATGGACAAGCCACTCCATCTGGGCCAGATCCTTAAGGCCATGGGGGGGGCAAACTCATCCCCCCATGTTGCTGTCACATGACATTTCATGATGTTTCCCCCCGTGGCAGTGCTGGGGTGGGCAGGACCACTGAGGCTGACCTCAGCAGAGTTCCCCTTGCAGCAGCACAGGCCAACGGGCTCCTTGGTGGTCTCTGTGCTGGGTGGTTTTCTTGCAGACCTTTCACGGCCCAACTAAGTAACGTCAGGAATGTAACCGTCATCGATGAATGCCATCTGGCACTCATGTGGTTTCCCAGTTGGGTCATAAAACGCCTGCAAGAAAACAACCCAGCTCAGAGAGCACCAAGGACAACCACCAGTGGTGGGATTCAAATATTTTTACCACCGGTTCAGTGGACATGGTTTGGTGGGCGTGCTAAAGGCAGCCGCTGTCTGTGGCATCAGGAAAGAGAAAGATGCAGAGGGGCCCCAGCTGGGCCTGCAGAGGCTGCCATGAATTCCACATGAAAACTCAGCACTCATCCTCACCTTCGTGGGAACTGGGAGGCGCACAGAAGAGAACTTACCCACAATGACTTCATTCCTTGCCTCCTTGCAAAATGGCTCCATGTAAGGTGATAGACATTTACAGTGATCCCCAATAGGAAAGCCCCCATTCAAACATTTGGGGGGCAGGAGGTCGGTTGCAGAGGCTTCACAGAACAAGGGAACAGAATTAGTCAAAACAAAGAAGACAAATGTCTAGAAATCATTTAAAGCATCACCCATGAAGGGTTTCCAAAACAAAATACATAAAAAAGGGTTCTTGGTGTTCTTCCACAGGGATTGTTTTCTTGCAGGCATTCCATTACAAAAATAGGTAACATCATCCATGCTAGTAGGGAGTGGGGACACAGAACCTCCCACATCTAAGAACAAATTGATTTGTCAGAAAGTTCTGAAGTACATCACCTTCCAAACTAAGCAAATGCTCACATACACAGGATGACAAAGGGAAGAATCAGAAACTCTTCTCAAACCAGAGAGATCACCTGGCTTCAACAATGAGCAACAGGGGCCTCCTGGTACTGGGGTAATACACAAAAGTATAAAACAAGGGAAATGAGGTAACTTCCATGACAGAGAAGAAAGAGTACACAGAAGGACAGGACTGGCCCAGCTCCCCACGGTGGGGGGAATATTTTTAATTAACAATAATTTACAGGCAAAGAGTTGAAGGGATAAGGCAAGAACTGGACATCACCAAACCTAAGTAGAAGTAGATGAAGTGTAAAAACAGAGATGAAGTATAAATAGAAACATAGAATCAAAATCAAGTGAAGTGTTTATAAAGCCTTAGTAAGGCCACACCTGGAATACTATATCCAATTTGGTCACCACATTATAAAAAAAGAGACTTTAGAAAATGTGCAGAGAAGAGCAACTAAGATGATTAAAAGCATGGAGACAAGAAAACATACGAAGAAAGGTTACAGGAAATGGATTTGGCTACTCTAGAGAAAAGAAGGACAAGAGGAAAGAGGATAGCAGTATTCCAGTATTAGAGGGGCTGCCACAAAGAGAAGGGAGTTCATTTATTATCCAAAGCACAAGAAGGCAGGGCAAGAAACAATGGTTGGAAAATAATCAAGGTGAGAAGTGCCCTGGAAACTTCCTAACAGTGAGAACAATTAAGCAGTGGAACGCCTTTGACTTCAGACGTTATGAGTGTTCCATCACTGAGGATTTTAAAGAAGAGACTAGACAATCACTTGTGTGAAATGTTGTATAGTCTCCTATTGAACCGGGGGACTAAAGTAAAACTCCCATGAGGTCATTTCCAGCTCCATTCTGATTCATTGAATTGCTAAGAGCAAAACAGTCTGGAAGAAGCCATTGAAAATAAAATTTGGAAGAGGCAGAAGGGAAAGAAAACAAAGCAATAATTCCACTGAAAGGAATAGGAATTCACAGTGTTCACATTAATTACAATATCTATACCTGTACTCAGACTCGTAGATTGTACTGTTTCCTCGTGTGATGCACTCGTTGTCAAAGACAGGCTACTGGTGTTGCGTTGGTGCTCACTAGTCGGAGAAGGAGGACCTGTTGACCCGGGTGAGCCAGGCAAGATCCCTTGAGGGCTAGTAGCTCCTGACAAAGTGATGGACACTGTAGTTGTCTTCAGAGTTTGTGATGAAGAAGAACTAGAGATGCCGGATGTTGCGGGGTGAGAGGTCTTCTGAGGTTGTGTTGGGATGTGACTGGGAGACAAACTTGAGGGAGAAGACACCACTGTGCTTTGGGAGGTTTCCGAGGTCGGAGCTGGAGAAAGAGATGAGACTTGTGAGCGAGTCGAAGTCGCCTCTGGTGTGCTGGGAGTGGGTGTAGTTCTGCCCGTTGTCGTCCNGGTCCTGTGGCTTTTGGAGGTGGAGAAGGTGGAGGGCAAGCTGGTCTCAGGCTT
>AZIM01007340.1:23895-33912 GCA_000516915.1 Ophiophagus hannah | reverse complement strand
CTTGTGGACTTCAACTCCCAGAATTCTCTGTGCCAGCTGTGCTGGCTGGAGAATTCTGGGAATTGAANNNCACAAGTCTTAAAGTTGCCAGGTTTGGGAACCCCTGGCTTAAAGGATGAATCCAGCCAATGCAATCTTAAAAATATATACCACAAGACTTTTGCATGCAGGTATAAATTGCATTACCACCATTTACTCTTAAAATACATCATGAAATTGTATCTCTGCCTTATGGTTTTCAAGTTTTTAGCCTGAAACAGACATTTGGATCCCCATAGAAAGCATCTTCAGAAGCTTCCTGTGAATATCTTCTTGAATTTGCCTCCATATTTTTTTTCAGTCTTCCTATATTGCTGAACCAAAGGTGCTATTTCAAAAGGTGACTGATTTTGCTTGAAGATTAAACTGAAGAAGTTTCTTAGATGAGAAACATCTTCAAGCAAAAGCAAAGAAAGTCTAATTGCCTTTTGAAATAGCACTTTTTGGATAACTATGACCTGGATAACTTTCAAAGTATTATTAAATATTTCTTATTTTTAATTAAGACAATGCTGTTGCATTCTAGAATAAACCAGCCCATTAAAAATATGTAAAATTAAAAGTACTCATATTGTGGGAGTAGTATTTTAAGTTGAATTGGAAAAAGAAAGACAGAATTTTGCCTCTGGCAATAGCCACCCTTCATACTAAGATGTAAAATGTGGTGTTCTAATAAAAGTGATACAATTTGATCTCTTACAAAATACAGCATGTTCATTCTTGTAAAGCAGTATCAAGAAAAATAACCCTGACACAAAACTGAGAATGCTAATATTGAAAACCAAGTTATTATTTCTTATTCTACGTTTTGTTGAGAACAACAATGCATTACCTAAAGGTCAGAAAACATATCTGATGATTCTTCTTGACGGTCTTGAAAAATTGAAATGAAGCTTTCTAGAAACTAATTCAAATACAATCGAATACTATTTAATCAGGGATGTATGTTAGGCAACACATTGTACAATGGCGAGGCAAACATTTAGAATTAAATATTAATCAGCTGTTTAAATTAACGAAATTCTTTTGTTCATTTTTTTCCAGTGGCCTTTATAATCTTTTTTCCCCTCAAGAGAGGAAATCTCCCCTACTGATCTTTGTCTAAACAGGTGAAACACCATTTTCTTATTATCGCCGCATAATTCACCGGAAGCCCTTTGTCCAAGTATTTCCATCCTGCTGAGGATAACACCTAAGTCAAATTATTCACTGAAATACTAACTAAAATAGATTTGCACAGCATCTCACAGCTGGAGTTCTTGCATAAAGGAAAGAAATGTACATAAAGACTGTGACAAAAGAGTAGCTTACTTTTGTGCATGTGTTGTGCCTTAATTTGACATGATTGCATTAAAAAGACATGATTTAGAAATGACTTAAAGTAACTTAAGAATTTAGTCAAGACTGGACTGAACTATCATGACAAATTGTAAGCAGCATTGCATTTTGTCTGATATTGTCCAATCCTTAACTGTCTTCTGCCTTTTAATCAGAGAACAGATTGTGTAAAATAACAAACTATTTTGGCATCCATTGAAGGTGTTATCTATCCAGTCTGAACTAGTTTGTGAAACTGGTGGTCATATTTTTATACACATTAGAGACACTAAACTAAAGTAAAAGCTATATCTGTTCTTGTCTAGGTAGAGAATAAAGAAAGGCGTAGAATACAATTGAGAGTATTGGGCTTTAGATACAGAAGCAATCATGTTACAGTCATGATATTACACTATGGGTTTCTTGTAGCCACGTTGGGTAGGCAGAGCAGGGAATATTTGTTTAGCTTCTCAAGGCTACTGAAAATATGGGATTGGAAACATTCAATAAAAATGATTCTTTTTGAAAACAATTTGTTGCACACAACTGTGGTTTATGAATGAAAGTTTCTCTCAATTGTTTAGGTGCATGTATATCTATTTTGTCAATAAGACTCTGGTTAAGAGATGCCAATCCAGTTTGAAAAAGAAGCATGACCATAAGGTTGGGATACAGCTAATAACTCAAAACTACTACATCTTTTAAAATTATTTTCATTACCTTACTTTGTATGTTATCCTCAATTTATGACCCTAATTGAACTTAGGGTTACAATCATAAATCATTGTACTCCAAAACAAGGCATAAGGTGACCGAATTTGGAGTTATGAACATTTTTTCCAATGATCATTAAATTATTGCTGCTGTCACTAAACAAATATATTTTGCCCAAAGTTTCTTTTTTTTGCTAGAAACCAGAAAGAAATGCTGCAAACTGACAAAATCGTTGTAAATTGTGATTATGGGATGCTGTGAATGGCCATAAAGGTGAACTGGTTGCCAAGTGCCCAAAATACAATGACATGATGGCAATGTGTGTATATAGCCAGCATAACTCCAAAAGCAGGTTGTAAGTAGCTCTAGGGAGGTCCTTTGTAACTTCCAATACTCATTAAGCACTCAGTCATAAGTTGAGAATTACCTATAATGTTTCAGGAATCTTAAAAAGGGAACTGAAAATATTAAATAAGAAAAAGCATCTGTCTAAGCACTCAAACTTTCACAATCCATACTGAAGCTAGTTTCTTGATGTTTTCAATTTTTTAAGTAATTGAAGCAACCAGGATAAAATCTTTTATTGAAAAGAATTTTTACATGGAATCAATTTCCCCCCGTTGGCCTATATTCCACTGCATTTCTCTAGGGTTTTAATTTAACTTTAGAAAAGTTGTACTATTTAGAGCAAATTCTTCAATTTATGATAAGGTGAACTCCTAATTTTGGTTAAATTTGTAGAGTTTTAAAGGAATATTGGCACTTTCTGATTAACAAATTTGACATTTCTTATTCTGGAAGGCTAGTTATTTATTTATGCTTAAATACTATTTCAAGTCAAGTCACAATAGCAGCATAAATCAATTTACAGTAAAGAAAAAATTGTATTATTCACAATAAATTATAAAAATAAGCTTTGCATTATGTTAAGAAATAACATAATGCAATAACAAAAGAAAATTAAAAAAACCTTGCACCTCTTATAGATTGAGCCTACTATTCTCTTATCTGTTCCTAAAGATTTTTTGGGCAGATTTCTTAATACCCACAGAGTGGGTGCTGATCCCATCTAGAAAATGTTTCAAAGGAGATGAACAGCAACAGAAAAGCCATTTTCTCACAGTAAATGATTATAATATTGCTTGAGTTTCATCCCCTCTACTAAATGAGTGAGTAGAAATCTTTGGGAAGAGGCAATCCCAAGAATAACTAAATCCTGAATCATAAAAAGTTTTAAACATGACAATATGAATTGCACCAAAAACTGCCTGATAATCATTGTACCTTTTTTAATAAGTTATGTTATTCAGGTGAATTTAATGTGTCATTAATTATTTCATATATTCTAGGCCAGGAGTAGGCAATTAATTTTCTCAAGAGGCCATGTGAGAAACTTGGACTGTTGTAGAAGGCTGCCCCCACTGCCCTGCCACTGCCCTTCTGCCACACTGACCCTCACTATCACCAACACTCTGACGTCGATGCCCTGTCCCCTGATGAAGCCCCCTGCCCATGTCGATGCTGTCTTACTTCCATTGTACCACTTCTACCACTGAAGCTACTGATGCCACTGTCTGGACAGGGATAGCCGAAGGGCTGGATGTGGCCCATAGGCCATAAAATGTGCCCTTGCAAACTGTAGCTGATATGTCTTCAAAGGCAACCCTGTGTAGAACAAGCTGCAATAGTTCACTTGAAAGGTGGCTAAGAACGACTATAAGCAGGGTTGTATTATTGTCAAACTGCTTGTTGCAGCTAACAATTCTGATGACAGATTGCAATCCCTTCATAAGTATGAATTTTAACAAAAAGTTTAGACTCTTTTTCACAATTTCTTTTAATATGCCTTTTTAGTGACACAAAGACTGTGTGCTTTTGCATCAACTGTTTGAAGGCACTCAGCATAAGTTGCAAACTGTATACAACCCACTCGGATTTTCCATCTTCAAATCTCCTTTGATATCTTATAATTTGCTTCAGTAACAAATTTGCTGCCCATAAAATGCAGCCTAAATTACAACAGAGGCCTGAAAGCAAAAGAGAAGTGACACTTGCTTATGAAAGTGTGTTATGATATATATTGAAACCACTTGAAACTCTGCAGGGGATCTTAGTGTGATTGTAATGATTCAAAGCATAGAAGTTCACGGAGCCTGTTTAAAAAAGAAAGAAAAAAAGAAGAAGCCAGTATGTTGGTTTCAAAATGAAATCATAGCATATTCCTAGGCTGGTATACGAAAAACATCAGAAACTGAAGGAGCACTTCAGTTCCCATTTCAATGCGGGAGAGGAAGGAAATACAATTGTTTTCTGATTATTTTCTATTTCTTCCAATACATAAAATGTGGTGTTTCATGTTGGAAGTCTATGGGGTGTTTGCAAGAGTGAGAACCAGTATTTTTCTAAAAATAAATTATGAGAAGCTGAATTTATTTTTGTCTACCATTTACTGGCACCCATTAACAGCTTAAAGCTAAACCAAAACGACTGCTGATCTGCTAGCTTTCTCCTTGATCATTTATAAAATTAATTAAAGTAGTTAAATGACTTGTGTTAAATTTGTATACCAAACAGTGTTCACAGATGTTCTGCAGAATAAATGGTCTTTCTAGTACACTTTTAATGTGTCTGTTTATATTAAGGTAATACCAATCTCTTGCTTCTTTATTTTTTGAAAAAAAGCTTAGAGGTTTTCGATAGAAAACCTGAACTTATGTTTTTTGAAAATTAAATATATTTTGGAAATTTATATTTATTTTATTTATTAGTAATGGTATTCAGGAGTGCAAGTTTCAATGATATTATACAGCAGAGGTCTCCAAACTTGGCAACTTTAAGACTTGTGGACTTCAATGCCTAGAATTCTTCAGCCAGCANTTAAAGTTGCCAAGTTTGGGGAGCCCTGTCATACAGTATGAAAGGCACTCATTTATCAGTATTCTGGGAAGTGGATATCATATATCATCTAAAGTTTTTGTTCTGGAATCCAGTTCATTTAAATTACTATTTCAAAGAAATTTTTCATCAAGAATTCTATCCCCCCCCCAAAAGAGGGGGATGCTTTAAAATTTAAAATCTTCAAAAAATTGGATTTATTACTTTATTTTCTCTAGATTATAATTATTCTTATAGATTATAATTTTACTCATTCATAGCTAATAACTAATTCATATTTTATATGACTAGAATTTAGGCAAAGCTAATGGCTGAAAACTGGTGTATAAATGCTCTTCTTTTGTTCCTCAGGAAAATCCTTCCTGGCACTGGACAATTTTTTGACTTGCCTGTGAATCGAGAAAAGTGGCTCTTTACGATCTTTGAAAGCCCTGGTTTGTTTGCCATCTAAATCCCATTATACTTATACAATGATCATTTCTTACAAAGAACACATTTAGTGTCAAGTTGTCTTGGTATTACTGGAGCTCAAATCTTAAATGACATATGGTACCAAATAGGAAGATTCAATGTGGCAGTAGTTTGTATGCGTACTTCAGAACAATGAAAAAGTTTTATTGGGAAAATGTCATGTAATGCAACTTTCTATGCTTGTTGTTTCTAATCTCATTTGTACCAACACTAGCAAGCACTAATGATGGAGATCATCTTCCTACCTTTTGTTAAACATAGTATTGATCACAGCATATCAAGGCTGACATGGGGACCTCGATGCTTTTAATTATAAGAATACAGAAAATAATTGGAATGGAATAAGGGATTGAGTGATTTTGTTGGTTTTATTTTGTTTGGCAACAGTAGCCTTCTTGAATTTTACTCTAGATAGCATGGAATCCTATGAAATGCATTGTATGTTTCTGCATAATATTTAAGCTTTGAAAGATTTTATTTCAGGACATTTATCATGGTAAAACCTGCTTACTGGAGGATTTTATTTATTTATTTATAATGAGATGAATTGCTTGAGTATTTAAATATAAACATTTTCATCTTCTAATTTCTTTCCTCATCAGCAACCTCTGTTCACAACATCACAGTTCATTATAGGACTGCAAATTGATTTCCTATGGCATGCTGTTATTAATATGATTCATTTTCAAAATAATTTAATTTTATTAAGTTTTTTTAATTGGCCTTTAGAAAACTTGGGTGAAATGGAAGGTCAGAACAAACCCTTTCGGAAATTTGACATGCAAACAAACTTTTCCAAGGAAGATTGGTCTTATTATTGTCTTTGGATGTGATAAAAATCTTTTGTTAACATCCATTAGCACTGTAGACCTTTATTGAACCAACAGCTGTTTTGATTCCAAAGCTGTTTAAGACAGAAAAATCTTTTCCAGGGAAAAATGGATTAAATCTAAATAGTTTTTGTATCCCGAAAAAATATTGGTTTGGAAAAAATATTGGTTGGATAAATGAGGAAAGGTTAAAAACAAATGTTAAAAGTTTCAGTAGTACACCAGGTGAAAAATAAAAATTGAATTTTCTATTAAATGTGCACCATATCGATTCTATAGCCAAACTAGTATAAATGAATTTGCATCTGGAATTACATCCCTTTTGTTTTATGGACAATTTCATCCGTGCTCTATGCATTATGTCAAACATGGCTTAGCCAGCATAAAATGATCTCCCCCCGGCATCTTTTTACACAGTAGTTCATGCAATGCACTATTGAGCTCAGAACGATATCTGCATGGTGGTTGTATGATGTCATGAACTATCATCATGCTGTAGCCTAGAAAGTCAAAGACATTTATTATACAGCCAGTAATGATATAAGACTGAAAGGTTATTGGCTCAAAATGAATGTAAGAAGAACAATAAATGTGAAAATGTGTCCACATTTTTCCTTTTCATCAGTGATATTAACAAACCTCTTTTGTAGCTTCTCGTTTAAATACAAATTTGTATTTTTATGATAGAAACTAAATCCATTTTAAAAAAAAAAGCTAAATGAACCCCAGACTTATGATTGAAATAAATTCATGGAAACCAAGCCAAATGAGTTCAGATGATGTAAAATCACTTGAGCTTTTAGAAGTGAAAAACATACACACCTTCTGTTCTTATTATGATTTGTTGATTCAGCACTTTGCAGTTTGTAACTATAATATTTTAAGTTATGCTACAATGATCATATCTAAGGTGGAAGATACACATTTTTTGTTTTATCACAAGTGCATGTTTCAGTTGCTTTTTTGTTTGCTGAGAAAGCAAATCTAGTATTATGAACAGTCAAGCTGTACATTTGTTTTCCATCCTTCTCGGATCTTATTAGGTCTAGCTGGGAATGGCTTGTCTAATTGATTAAAAAAAACATAACTTTCTCCAATTTACTGCTGTCTACTGTACTATGAGTCAGAATTCTAAGCTTCTGAAAACTGTACATTTATGAATAATTTGAGATACTTTAAATTGTTTGTTTGTTTTTCGACAAATCTCATCAAATTTAACCTCCTCCAGAAACTCTTGAAGAGTTTTAATATCCTCAGCATAGTTTTCTAATTCTGTAAATATTATTTGAATTAAAATATGTATTTTTAATGATGAAAAAATTCAGATTTGATCAAAGATTCAGTTTAGCCCATATAATCACAACAGTAATGACCTATGTTTATGGGAATTATAGTTTCAATAGCCCAAAGCAATATGCCATAATCTTGGTGATGTAGAGAATTTCATCTACCTTGTAATGACTACACTGATTTTTTTAAATAAATAACTCAAAGTGGCAAACATACCTAATATCCCTTCCTCCTCCTATTTACCTATAATAACAACCCTGTAAGGTGAGTTGGTGTGAGAGTGAATTATTGTCCCAAAGTCAATAACATTCATCTTAAACAAAGAACTTTTCTCCAAGAATGACAATTAGATTTTGTCACATCTTGTCACATCTTATCATAATTTTCCTAAGTTTATTTCATGTCTTAACATAATTATTTTGCAATAACTTGCAATTCATAGTAATGCCCAAGCTTTTTATTTTTTCTCAATCTAGTTTTATTCATCTGTGCTGTTTGATCTTGTAACTTCATATTTTATTAACATCTTTGACTTTCTATTTATTAATCTTAAAACCTGCTAATGCATCAAATTCTTTTAATTTTCTCATTAGTGTTTTAATTCTTCTTTAAGGATCTTTCAGAGCCAAGTCATCTGAAAAAGGTCTTAGTTTGTAAATTTTTCCTCCCGTGATCCTTTCATCTTTATTACTCTATTCAATATTTCAAGAATAAACCAGAATAAACAAAAGAGGGACATTGGGCAACCCTTTCTTGTTAGTTTTTGAATGTCACATGATTTTGTTAGAGTATCATTAACCATATTTTATGTTCTCTGTGATGTATAAATTGATTTTACTCATTTTATAAATGTCTCCCAAAATTCATATCTTTCAAAACTTGAAACAAGGAAGTCCAGTTCAATATGTCAAAAGCTTTCTCTGATCTAGTCCATCAGATACAGGAACAATTCATAAGCTAATCTTTGTAAACTTGTAAACTTATCTTATTGTTATTGGCCCATTCATAACTTCTCTTTTTTGTCAGAAATTCTTAATAAATTTATCTTAATGGACTCATCTTGAATGTCTTGGTAGTTTCAGTATTAATCTATTTAGATAAATGTCATATCCTTTACATAAATTGGAGTAATACTAATAAAATGCAGAGATATATTATCCATTAATACCATGCAGCCCTCTTAAAACTTCATTTTTCCCTTTTTTCTTAATTTATATGCTAACCATTTTCCAGATTTATTCACATTTCCATTATTTTTATCTTTCTTACTACTAACATAAACAACTGTTGCTGTAATTATATAATTTGTTGAAACATACTCAACTATCTTTTCTGGGAACTTTTCTACTTTTCTTTTAGTCTCAACTGAAATAACCTATGTGTTACCCCCCCCCCTTGTTTTTAGTTCAGTATTATCTTATATAACTTATCCTTAAAAGCTTCACTACTATCCCTGATCATTCTCAGTGCCTTTATTTAAATTATTTTCAAAAAATCCTTTAATTGCTTGTAGTGAATAGTCCTTCACTATTGCATCTTTCTGTAATGGTGATTCATTTAATCTCCATCTAAAAGAACTTAATTTCCTTTTATAAACCAAACTCCAAGAAAAGTCTGGTAAAATTTCTACTTTGGAAATCTTAGTAGCAATGTTCTCTGAAATTCAAATAACATCTATTCTTTTGAGTGGTAAATGCACCATCTAAGATTACTATTTTTCTCTATATATACATTCACTAATCCTAAATTGTCTATTAAAAAAACTTTTGATAATTTACCTAGGGTGATTTAATATTTTTCTCTGAAGTTTCATCCAGTTTCATCCAATTTTCCACTCCTTTCTGATCCTCCATCAAACATTAATTTTCATAAGAAAGCATATTAAAATCTTCATAAGTCATTATACAATAGATTTTTCCAACAAGAAGCATGGAAATTTATCTCAATGGTTAAAAATCTGGTTGCACAGGTCTGTAACGCAAGGATCATTGGAAATATTAAATTAAATTGAGGATTTTAACAATTAATGAATTTATTTTAATAGATTATTTAAAGAAATAAATAATTGGGAAAGACAAAGTGGCTGCTGGCAGATAGCATGGTGCTTGCAAGGAAATTAGAATTGGGGAGCACCAGCAAGGAGGGGAAGATAGTCTCAAAAAGTAGCCAGGGAAGAAATGAAATCAGTTTGAGAAAAGATACAAAAAACCCCATCCTATTTGTAGAATGGCTTTATTTAATACAAGGACAAATGTCGCCAAGGGAGAAAAGGAAAAGCGGAAGTTTAGCCAAAAGTTGATAGGTAGAAAAAAGAGAAAAGGAAAGGTAGACACAGCTTAAAGGCATAAAATGTGGAGAGGGCAGGGCTGGAACCACGGCAGTACTACGTGCGACCTGGAAGCTCCTGGATCACCATAGAATCTTACCTGCTGGACGGTCCTTTCACAGATCTAAACCATCC
>AZIM01007335.1:0-17467 GCA_000516915.1 Ophiophagus hannah | reverse complement strand
AACCTGCTGAATACCACCTCTGAAGCTGAAGGATATTGAGATCTGTTGCTAGTGCAACAGATGCAATTTACCTAGAGCATAGTTAAGAATCCAAAAATGATTCTTAACTTTACCTGTACAACCTCCCCTTTACACAGATTTGCCCTGTGCTGATAGCTTAAGAGAGCTATCTCAGATGCTTCAATTTGGGAACAGAGCACACACACACACACACACACACACACACACACACACATATATATAAAGCAAGTTAGATACATAGTGGAACATTTTTAAGCCCATGCAAGCAAAAGTAACCTAAAAATGAACAACCTGTACTGGACTGATCTTCCTGAAGTTAACTGCTTAAAGCTTTACCATAAGTTGCTTGACATTAAGTTAACAAAATTATATAACAATACAGCATTTGGGCAGATATTATAGCTTTTACGTAAGCTAACGGAGTCTAAATCAAGGTGTCAAACTTGATTTCATTGAGGGCTTCATCAGGGTTGTGTTTGACCTTGGGGGGNCCAGCTCAATGTCACTTGTGTTGGGGGCACCTATGGTGGACCGAGCACTCTGCCAACAAAAATGGAGCTACCGTGGGCTGATTCTTCACTGTTTGCAGGGCAACCGCACAGGCCAGATCTAAGCACTTCGCGGACTGGATCCATGGGCCTTGAGTTTGACACCCCTGAGATAATGGGACCAGTTCACTCTAAGGTTATTTCTTACTTGAATCAAAAGCTAATGTCAGAATACACCAAAAGACCAAGCAAGAGAGGTGCAATGGATAAGAAGTTTTCTGCTGGCTTGGCTCCCTTCCTGAAATGGCACAATGCTGATAAAGAGGGGGGCAGGGCTCCTGTCCCAGCCACCATCTTGATTTTTTGACAATACCCTGGACAGCCAGCATGTTGTTTAAATGTTCTGGAAGTTGAACTCATAAGGAGGGGGGAAAGTTATCAGTCAATAACGGAGTCATCTCTTTCCCGCACTCCTACTTAAACTGAAGAACCTTGGAAAGGAGTTAAAGTGTAATTTCATCAACTATCCTAGCCAAGCTCTGAGTTATAGTCACTTAACACATTTCTTCTTGCCTTCAGGAATGGAGTGAGTAAATGTTTCAAATATGCTGCTTCTTAGACCATTTGAGATATACTCATTCCATCTCTTTTTCTCTTACACACACACACATAAAAGAAATGGGGAGGCTGTAGTCACACATTGGTTCTTTAAGTGGCTTATAACACTGTAACACCAGAAAGGTCCTCACCACTTACTGTTTTCTAAAATGCTTCAGTGCCATTTAAAGCATTTTACCCTGGGTCAACTCCCAAGGTGGTCTACAATAAACAGCATTAATCTATTGCAAGTATAAACACAGTGTAAATGTGTAAAGCACTTTAAATGCCCACCCTCTGGGTTCCAGTCATCCCTCAGGGACAGGCAATCAAGAAGCTGCTAGCTCTGTTGCCTTTTCCTAACAGAGGATGAATCTTTAATAGCTGCAATGCAAGCAGCAATCCAACAGGTGGGGCTTCCTATTATTGCATTCCCATACCAGGAAAAGAGACATCTAATGAGGATCTAGCTTACTGTGATCCTGCCAAAAGCAATTGGAAACCCAACCAGATGATGATGGTTACTCCAACTGCAGCTTGAAAAAGTTGTTGATGTAAGACAGAGGTCTTCAAAGTTGACAGCTTTAAGACTTGNAGTCAACAAGTCTTAAACTTGCCAAGTTTGAAGACCCTTGATGTAAAAACATTGAAAGATTTATATTGGATAGGTCTAAAAGGCCCATATAATTCTGTATCCCGCAGTGGCTGGCTGTTAAGACTGATGCATCTGTTCCACGGTCACAGGATGCATTGGCATATTATATCTAATGCTGCAGAAGTTTTGAAGCAACTGTGTTATTCAGGGAAACAGGCACAGTTGCTTTAATGATGGTTTATTCCCATTCCAAAGTATTTTAAAGTACCTCTTCCAAATCCAGATCTGAAGCACAGATTTTGTGGTTTCTTGTGGAACTCTTTCTGAAGTGTAAAACAGGAATGGTTCTGGCCAATATGAAATATATGTTTGAATGTAGACAATGACTGCATTGTTTTTAAATAAGCTTCATTTGTTTCTGCTGGATTTTTTTTTAGCACAATTCAAACTCCTGGAATTATTAGCTGGACTGAAGAATTCTGTTAGAGTCATGGCCATCCTGGATTAAATCGGATTTAAAAGGTACACAAGTGGAGCAAATTTACATAAGTGAATTAGGGATTTGGAGATTCTGTAGGTCAATGTGACAATCAAGTCTGATGTAGTGGTTAAGGAATCAGACTAGAAAGACAGAGTTTTAGTCCTAATTTAGGCATAAAGCCAACTGTGTGACTTGGGCAAGTTGTCCTTACAGTTCTCTATTTTTTTTTACAGCTGATTAATTTTCACCTCCACCTTGGATGAATTTCCAGTAATTAAAGCCCAGATATTTTGTCTGCTTTATTAGCATCTTTGTTTGATTTCAAGGTATTCATATTTTTTCCCTTGTGACCGGGACAAAGTGACAGATAATGAGCATTCTTTTCTCTACCAGTTCAACTGTTCTCTTTGGCTATGAATGAAAGAGGCAAAACCAGTCACCTTTACAGAAAAGATGAAGCAGCCAGCATAGGAGTTATGCTACTTTAATATGCATAAGGGCATGGGTTCAAACCAGCATTATATTGGAGGCTTAAGCAGGCTTTGTAGGCCAAAGATCTTTTTAATCAGAAGCAGCTAAAATACCAGAATCAGCCTTGCCTGATTGGAAATAGCTGGATCACAATTACCCATGCTGTTGTAACCTCCCTTTTAGACAACTGCAATGCATTATTTTATCAATGTGCCTTTAGAAAAAGCTTGGAAACAGCAGTGGGTTCAAAGCAGTGCCCCTTGATTTCCCACTAAGAGTAAGTAGTTTAACCATACTGCCCTTTAAGCTGCACTGACTTTCAAATCCATTTCCAGGTCAGATTTGAAGTGCTGAGGCTTATCCGGAATGGTTGGGACCATGCTACCTAAAAGATGTCACAGCAAGTAAGAGCATCTGTACCAGGGATGCTGGTCTAGATGAGGGAAACTGAGTTCAAAGCACAGAAGATTACTGGGTGACTTGGGCAACTGCTCCCTCTTAGCCCAGCCACCACTTCACACAGTTGTTGGCAAAAACCACTAATTGCCTGCCACCTTGAGTTCTTAGGAGAAAAGCAGAAGATGTGCAAAATAAATAAAGTATGTGATTTTTCATCAGTATGAGCACCCAAGCCATTGAAATAGTTTTAAAATCTGAACCTTTAATTTTGGAGCTCCAGTACAAGTTGTTTCTTCTTAGGGTTACTTTTGCTCATATGGGTTTTAAAATGTTCCATTATGTATCTAGCTTGCATATACATACATACATACATACATACATATATTGAGTGACCTTTCAGTTTCATCAACCTCATGGAATTGGAGCAAGGATGCCAGCAGGAAGAAAAACCTAGGTGCTCTAGCTGAAGTGAGGAAATTTATAATACAAATGCCATTAAATTCTGCATTTATTGTTCTCATTCCCTTCAAAACACAAGAAAAATAATGAGATAAAATCTCTAACAGCCATGCCAGACTAAGTTTCCCCAAATTCTGGAAGAAGCTTAGAATCATGGTAGTTAAAATAGTATAAAACTAGTGCTTTGGGATTAAGACTACTGGCATTTGTTAGGATCTGTTTTCATCCCACCAGATCTGACTGCAACTCCCAGAAGCCTTAGCCAGTGCAATGTTTGGCCGAGCTTGTGGTGAATTTCAGATCTTAGAGTCTCTGTCATATCTGGAGGGCATTATGTTGAAGAAGCCTAATATTTTTCTATTTGGTGATTTTTGCTCAAAAATTCAAGATCATATGGACTACTTTATATTTAGTTTGAGCTTCAACTTGAGTATTCTTCCCTTCCAGAAGTATTGTCTTTGGAATAAGAAATTTGAAGAGCTTCCTTGACCAAGTGCTAGAATCATGCTCTGGCTTTTATAAGACACCCATCTGGAGACATGCTTTCAGACACACCCTGTTTTCAGCTGTGCCACCCATCAATTGGAGAGAAGGTGCTTGAAAAAATATATCTACATAGATTTGGTAAAGGTATATCCAACATGCAAAGAGAAGAATGAAATAGTGTACTTTAAATTTAAAAAATGGCTCTTGTACTAAAACCAGCTTTTTCCAGTGCATGAAACTGAACTGGTTACAATTCCCTCTTAATATAGCTGGATAAACTTATGATTGTAGTTTAATTTACCTGCAGGACATCAAGTTGATGAAGGCTAGTACTGACTGATGGCTACTGTGCTTATATGACTTTATCTTTGTAAGAATATAGCGTTCTGCTTCTAAAGGATACTGGAATAATCTAACATGAGAGTCTGTTTTAATCCCATTTGCATGCTCTTCTAGAATGCAGACCCATTAATTTTCTCAGTATCATGGTAGGGGATTGATACTATTTTGGAAAACAATAATGTGGTTGGCTTGCAAAATAAAGGTGATATGAAGATTAACCACATATGCATTCAGCTATTTAAATGCTTCACACATATTTCCTCACTATAATCCTTATGACAATTTTGAAGGTAGGACAGAATTATCCTATGTATATTTTTGGCTATTGCAGTTTCCCCAAGGTCATCTAAATTTGAATTATGGCATTTCTGCCAAGTACTAAATGTCTTAGTTACTAACTCTTATAGAAACATGTGAGATGTAAAAAACAGTACTTGGTAGAAAAACCTATAGCCATCACCCCATTAAAAATATTATCTGCGGTTCTGCAGGTTAAGTATGCATGTTAAATTATCAGAAAGTGTTTTTTAAAGCAACCAAAACCTCATTTTTGAGTGAATTCTATCACAGGAGGAAATGGGAGGAGCGCCTAAGATAGAGTTTGTTACATTGGTAAATAGCTGCATACAATTCTAGAAGTGGTAACTAGTTGCTTTGGGGAAAAATAATTTGCAAGAAAGGGTTAGCAATGAAAGTGCCAATGCTATGTATTTATCACAGCTATGTTATACAAAAAGCCATCCCAGCAGGGCACAGACCTAATAAGTGTGTATTTAAGTCAGGTAAGAATCAACCACTGAGGTAAGCAGCCATCAATATACAGTCACACATGTCATTATGCAAAGTGCTAAATAAACATATGCTTCTTTATGCTTTGTTGAATGCAGCCACTATAGAGACCAATGCAACTGATGATAATTAAATTAGCACTGTTGGAGCTGGACTGCAAAAATCCAGACAACCACTAGGTGTCATCAAAGAGTTGCAGAAGACCAGACTCTGCTGCTTTCTAGTAGCTCACTGGATTTTGAGAGCTAATAGCATGGTAGCCCTAGATATGAACTGCAAAGGATGTTTGCTTTTATAACAATTGATTTCACTGAAGTCTGAGGAATAAATTCTCTGCTTTGCCAGCAGATGGCGGTGAGGCTTTACCGTCAGCAGATTTTACAAGACGCACAATATGCTGAATTTCTTCTGACAATACTGCAAGAGCTTTCAGCACAAACCCTATTTAATTGATGCTGCAAACATGAGTGCATTAATCAGATGTTCTCAGGAAGCCTGGAAGTGGCACAGTATATATGACCATAGAGTGCCTGACAAAGTAAAAAGCAAACCATTTTTCTTGACATAACTTCACTGAGGAAAACAGCATATTTTAAAAAACTAAACAAGATTAATTTTCTTGTATCCAAATAATACAATTAGAAACCAATCCGACTCTCTGCTTTAACAGTGATATCAGAGAAGTTCTAGTCCAGCTTGTACAGCAATCGGAGCTGAGACAGGCCATGTGACATTTTGGTCACTCTCAAACCATTCATTGTTTACCAAAGAGATGCTTTTTGAACCCAAAGAGTGGACCAAATCAGAGAGGAAGTATAGAAGAAAATTTAAAACACTGAGAAAAAGGAACATGATCACCAATTTCCATGGGGAAGGACATTTAAAAAAAAACAAAACACAGTGGCAGCCTCAAACAAGCCTCTATATGAAAACTGATTTTTGCCCTAATGATCCCCTTTAACAATGTACATTTTTATAAGTTAAAAACAGACCTTCAATTGCAACTCAAGACTCAAGCAAACAGAGAGCCTTGATACCCATCAGAGGTGTCATTTTAATCTTATATCGTCTATAATGCTGCTTTAAAAATGTAGCCATTCTTACTTTAGATTCCTTGCCATTTCCCCCCTTATCACTGTATCTTATAAGCTGTTCTGGATGAAAGGTCTCTAAGTGACAAGCAGCTGCTTTTCAAGGACAGCCAGTAAGTGTGACAGAAAAGAATACTTAAAAATGCTAGTGTGGATACTGAGTACAATTTGTGAATTATTGGCTCTTAATCTCTGGTAATACTCAAAATTGAATGTTACTATGAATGTAACGGGTCAAGTTGAATTAGTGACATGGTTAAAAAAAAAGCAGGGAAATTTGTGCTCAAGCAAATAATGTAGCTGAGAAAATAAACCTAGCAAACAAAATGGAGGTTGCATTTTTTTTTCTGCCTGTCTTTTAGATATATGATCAGGATCAAACCCAGTTCCTCTCTTTGCCTAATTCTGTCAGACCCAAAGTCCTCCCACCCCAGACAAACCTCCATAATCCCACCTAAAAATAAAAACTTCCTCACCAGCTCATAGCACAGGCCAAGGAAAACCCTTATAAGCAATTAGCAATCTAGCAAACCCCCAATCTCTCAATTGATGACCTCTAGATTCTTAATCTCTGGTAATACTCAAAATTGGAACTCAGTGTGAGCCTTTAATAAAGAGAATCATTTAAAAATATGTGCCTGCTAATGATTATTATAAGGTTCCAATACAAGTTTTAAATTTAGATCCCCATCTTTAAAAGATCTGAATCACCATATCCTTGGCCAATTTTCTTCCCCCCTTCTCCTTCTCAATCAGTATTTGCTTAAAGAGGGCACATTGCCAAACAATTAATTAATTAATATTGCCTCCATCTGCTGGAAGGTCACAAGGAGAGGTCTTTAAATGTGGTGTTTATAAGCATCTCCTCTTACAGAACATTACATGGCATCACTTCTGTCACCTGATACAGTTAATGCACTGCATGGCAAACAGTGTAATACTGTTGGCTTATTCAGGAATACTATGCAGACATTAAAGAAGGTGGTGGCCTCACTTAAAGTTTTCCTGGACAGATTATACCAGTAAATAAATTAGTTTAGAAAGACATCAGTGAAGTGGAAAACATGCAGTGTACACAGAGTCCAGTCCCCCACCCCCAATGTATCCATGGAGAAATCCATTTCGATATAAAATTCTTCTCAGGTTCAATTGTTATAGTAATTTCAGAAAATATATAAGTCTATCTAATACAACTATGTGCATACTAGAACAAACTTTCCCACTTTTTGCAGTTGAAGTACCTCACCTCCAACCATTGGGAAAAGTGTCCTGCATCACTAAATGTTCACCAATATTCACACTGTAAAGAGGAAGAGGCCAATTGCAGATTATTCACATAAATCTGTAACCATCAGTATGAAATTCACAAGTATCTGGGCATTTTACAATTGGATAGCATCAAGAATCGATGTGATTAGTGATTAACATGATTGGTAAAGAATACATCCAAAAGTAAGAAAAATGCTAAAGACAAAACTGATTGGTGGAAGCAAATCAAACCCATCAATATCTAGGCTACACTTGTCATATGATATCCTGCTGGAATTATTAACCGAACACCAGTTGAATTAGACCAGGGGTTAGGGAAACTTGGCTCTTTTATCACTTATGGACTTCAACTCCCAGAATTCCTGAGTGACCCATAAAAGGTTCCCCATCCCTGGCCTACTAGTTTTTCAGTTGTGGGGGAAATCAATTTTTGACTTGAATGGGNNTGTTTAATATACAAATGTAGGACATATAAAGAATATGAACTAGACAATTTGAACTGAACAACAAGAAAACTAATGGTTATTCACCATGCATTACATCCCCATAGTGATATTGATAGATTATACCTGCCCCACAGAAATGGAGACAAAGGTTTACTTCAAACAAATTGTCAAAGAAGAAAAGTAAACATTGGCTGTGGATGTAAAATACAGCTAAGAACAAGCATTGTGAAAGTTAAAAATTGGAATTTAGTGTACAAGAAACAAAACATGGATATCAAAATAATGTAATAAAAACACAAACAGAATAACTAGCAAGGAAAAGCATTATGTGGTCAATTTCTACAAAATATTGAGGAGAAAATGGATAGAGATAAAATCTGGCAGTGGCTTACAACTGGAAGATTAAAAAAGAAACTGAAGGCTTGATTTTGGTTGCTCAAGTGCAAGCTATTCAGTCAACTAATGCAGTCAAGCCCAAACTTTAAAAAAAAAATCAAATGATTAAAAATGCAGATTGTGCAAAGAAAAAATAGATCATATACTATGAAGATCACACAAACTGATTACAAACAACAACATAACACAATCACCAAAATGATTCACTGGAAGATCTGTAAGAATTATCATGTGCCATTAATGAAAAATTGGGAATTTAGAGTCAAAAAAGTAATCAAAAGCTATCTATATTCCAAATACAAACTAACAGAATAACAGAGTTGGAAAGGACCTTTGGAGGTCTTTTAGTTTTATCCTTTGCTGAAGCAGAAAACCCTATAAACATTACAGACAATGGTTGTTCAACCTCTTCTTAAAAACTTCCAGTGCTGGTGCTCCTGATAAAATCTTGGCTCATTGGACACTATATTTAACTAGGTTGAAAAGAATCGTGTGGATAAGTGAGATGGCAATTCTAGAAGAACTGGAATGAAGACTAAGAACTGGAGATGATCACAAAGTATCAAGATCTAAAAATCAAAACTGAAAGATTATGGCAGAAACTGGCCTTCATGATTCCGGTGGTTACTGATACACTGGGCACCATACCAAATTTTTTTGGGTAGACTTAGAAACTCTGCATATTGACAAAAATTCCATTTGTTAATTACAAAAGGCTGTACTACTTGGATCTGCTCATATATTACACTGAGACATTTCAACATCGTAGATTCTTGGGAAGAATATCAATGGATATGAAGGCCAACTCTAGCTAAAGGACTGGCAGATGTGATTTGAGAAGGACTTAATAGGTGGACAAAAGTGCCAAATCCAGTGTAAACATCTGGCTGACTGTGCGCCCAACCATAATAATAATATCCTGTCCTGAAGTTTCAGGCCACAAGCACAAATACAAGCAGAACAGATTCCTTTTTTGAGGATGCTCAGTCCATATTAATAAAAAGCCTATGGAACAATGAAATGTTTGAACCATAGTTCAGTGGCTCAAATGCTTTGCATATAAAATTCCCCTTTTCCAATTACAAGATGATATGTCAAATGCCAAACAGGATTTCTAAGGGCAGTTTGTGATCGATCAATCAACAATCATCCTTACCTATGCTGATATTGAATGAGGAGCAAACCTCAGTGCTTTGCTCAAGATGCCAAACGTCCTGCAAAAACAAAAATCCTCTCACTTTTCACCTCCCTGCTGTCACTCTCAAACAAATGTAGTGCGTATTAAAGAGTTTCCCATCTTCAGTTCAGAGCCCTTTCCCCCCACCCCACTTCTAGATAATAATATATCCCAGACTTTCAAAACATTGAAAGGCTTTAGCCCCCCCTTTGCTAAATTTTATAATCACAGTGTTATGTCTGTATTTTGAAAGAAACTGTTATTTGCCTGTAAATAAATGGATTCCAAGGCCAATTGAAATCAATTAATGGATAAAGGAAGTATACTGGAGTATACAAGTATTCTGGAGAATACTTGCTTCATGTGCATCTTTATAATCTTTGGAATTGGGGTAACTATGTGTTGTACTTACGCTTATGCGAACCCTACAAGTCTGGGAACAGATTGTTCTGGAGGAATCCAGAATAAGCCATTGTCCTCTGATCTGCTAGACACATCCTGTGTTTGTCTGATCTGCAAAACAAATTGCACATCCTTAATGTACAAATGTATAAAATTAATAGAAAGAGAGAGAATAAGTGATTATAAGTAGACCATCCACATATCTAATCTGAATGGGAACACAACAGCAGGCACTAAAAGCAAAGCACAGAACAATGCCAAAAGAGATAATTTGTAGTATTCTTAAATTGTGGAGTTGAGGCAAGTAAAAAGCAACACTGGTTCACAGACTCATTAACAGTGAATTTGTTCAGAGGAATGAGTAGGGGAGACAAGGGAGGGAGAAGGGGGAGCATAGACTCCTACTGTAGTATCAAAGACAATTTCCAAATCCCATGAAAACATTGTGTTATGGAACATCCTTCAGAAAATAGTTTTTTGTAGATAAATTTGTTATATCTGTTAAGCAGGGTAGCCAGATGTGCCTACCATACTTTGTCTGCACGAGAGTGTACAAGTTTGGGGTGACATCACCTGATGATAGAACACTTTTGGGCTGTGTTGGTAGCTCTCCCCGGAATGTTTTGCAGCTCGATGTTTGGCTCTTCAAGAGTTAAGACATTCATTCCTGTTATTTTTGCTCAGAATATCCCTCAAACCATATCACTAAATGTTGTGAGTAAAATGGCTGATTAACATCTCTTTGATTTCTGGCTAAATGGCCATCCATTTGAACCCAAGGAGAGGGGCAGAAATAAAAACCCCACTGCTAAAAGTCAGAGGTTTTCTCACTGAATTTTGATAGCCTGGCCGACTAGTGCTTTGTGGGGTGCACAATAGGGTTTGAGAGTGGCATATGACCAACATTGCCCACCATTGCAGTAGGAGGTGGGAACAAGGTGAACTTGAGAGAAAAGATGGATTAATGACTAAGTAATGCCTAAGTAATAATGATAGTTGTCATGAATTCTGGGGGTTGAAATCCAGACAATTTAAAATTGCCACAGTGGAGAAATATTAGTTTAAGAACAGGAAAGTTTTCCGAGTTTGGAATATGGACATCATGCAGTGAATAGCCTCACCGCATGGTTGCCATAGTGACTGTGCCACTCAAATGAGACCTATTTACTAGAAAGTATAGTAATGAAATTGCTACCTGACATTTTTTACCATACCCTCGATCATAGGATCCATTCCTGCTAACCATTGTCTTTCCTTTTGCATTGCGGGGGAGGTCACTCCTAGGCAAAACAATGGGCAACAGTGGCATATTATTTTTCTAAAGATGGCCATGTGGATCCAGAAGCATTGTAGAGAAAAAAAAGATGGTGCCTACTGGCACTCTTCTATTTAATTAATTAATGTTATAATGATTAAAACTGGGTACGACCTGGATCTTAGTAGACAACAAGGGAAGTAGCAACAAAAACATTACAGTAGGAACCATGTTGCCTAGTCTATGGTAAGGCAGTGAAAACAGTCTCATTCCCTAAACAAATCATATGTTTCTTTACAGTTTCCTTATCCTGTTTACTACTTTCACCGATTCCCTTATCATCCAATGTAAATATGAACTATCATAAGATGAGATGATAGCAACCTTGATCAGCTAGTATTGTCTCAGTGAAACCTCCAGTTTAGAGACCATATGCCTGTTGCACATCAGAATGTTTTAGTTTTATTTTCAACAGGTTGACAAATAATAAGATAATTTTTCTGCTTTAATGGCTCACTCTGGAAATGTTACAAGCATCTGATTCATCACTAGGGAAGGAAAATAGAGTTGTTACTGAATTTCTGGAAAGCTAAGTGGGTGACTTGGTGGAGGACTGCAACAAAGTAGGACAAAGGGAAGGAGTAAAATATAAAAGAGAAACATGGAATTCACGGCACAACTATTTCCTCCTACCTCACTCTTTCCATCATCTTTAAACTTCAACTGCATTTTTCCACTATCTTTGGTTCTTTGAACCTATGACTCAGGAAATAAAAGATCAGTTACAATTACTATTTTTTCTGCTTTTATCTATATGCAGATTTGTTCACTCTCTTTTGTTACCACAAGCACACAGAAACCTCAGCTGAGCCAATGAGTGTCAGTGTTGATCAACTTTATAAAGGTTCTTGGGAGCATATGGGAGGTTGGAATGAGGAGTTAGTCTGCTCACTCTTGCTTACTGCTAGCTATTACTTCAGAGTCTTGTGCTTCCTGCTGCTTTTACCTGAAGAATCTGAAAACTGAATATGGGAGCAAAGAGTTCTTGTAAAGTAGCAATGTGACTTTTCATTAATCTCTGGCTTCATAATTATCACCATGCGTATCTCATCTATATAGCCTAATCTGGTATTGGGCAGAATTTTCTCAAAAGGCGTATTTTGGAGAATATTCTGTTGTGTTTTCACTCAGAAAACAAAAGCTCCCATAAGCTGGAGAATGTCTTCTTCCTCTAAAAAAAAATTAATGAAGAAACTCCATCCTCACATATAAGGTTGAAAATAATAAGAGACTTTTTACACACAAGTCTACAATGTTAGGGATCATATTTTACAATGGCATCCAAGAGCCCTAGAGAAGATGTGGAAAGATTTATTACATCTATCGATACAAATTGGAGATCTTTTTAGGATGTTCCATCTGCAGGTCTAATTTCTGACGGCCCCCTCTGTGCTTCGAGATTGAATTACGCTAGATTCTGTGCAAATACTGGGTATAACCTTCTTGCAGTAGTGAAGCTTTCCCCCACCATACCTGGTCATACCTGTTTTCCTTTGAATAGAAACCACTGCATTTAAAAAAAAAATTCCATTGCTCCTCCTGTTTTTGTTAAGTGCAGAACCAAGCTCTTTTGTTCTTCCTTAGTCTCCATTACAACAGAATGGTTGCTATTTTGCTCGAGCATGACTCAACAGTGACCTGATCTTTCTGGGAAAGAAGGGCCTCACTATCCAACCCCTTCCCGGCTGCAAATCTATGGCAAACAGCTGCAAAAGCCAATGTTGGAGCCGAGACAGGCAGCCAAAAGAGAGGAAGGGGGAGATGTTGGTGGAGGCAAAAAAAATAGAGGAGAACAATGTTATGGGATATGATAATGGAGACCTTCCATTCAAAGGTGGTGCATCTTGTGTCTCCTTGGACACTGAGCTTCTTCCTTCCTATTCACCTGTGGCAACTTAGAAATGTGAGCATATGAACAGAGGCATTTAGAAATGTTGGTGAAGGGTTTACTCCACACACCCCTCCCATTTCTTTTTCTTTTTAAATCAGAAAGTAATGGTAGAGAATGATGTGCTCAGGCAATTCAGTGACATGTGGTGAGTAGTAGATCAAATTTAGACTCAGGAAATATGGATTCCAAGACACTCTGCCACAACACTTGCCTGTTGCCCATGACCAGTGATGTATTTCTATCCTTACTTAGTTCATAGCATTAGCATGATTATAAAAAGGCTGGGAAAATCATGAATGCTAGCCTGAACTCCAATGAGAACATGTGGAAAATATTGGGAAGCTTTTTTAGAACAAGTCATTTGAGGCATCTTTCTGGGCCATGGGCAGGAGCAATCCAAGTTCCAAGAAGATGACATTCATAGAGCCTAACGCCTTTGATAAGAATCTTGGAATGACCATATTTTTATGTGCAAAACATATTAATAAAAGAATATGTTATTTTAAAAGTACTATGAGAACCTAACTGGATATTTTTTTATTTATTTGTATCCTACCTCTATTATTTTTACCAAAAAAACCCTCAACAAGGTGAACATATGCAACACATCTTTCTCCTTCTATTTTCCCTACAACAACTCCGTGAGGTGAATTGGCCTGAGAGAGAGTGACTGGCCCAAAGTCACGACAAAAGGGACTAGCTCATGGTTTCCTGATTTCAGACTAGCCCTCTGATATAGAGATAGCAATATAGAGATAAATAAAAAAATGAATATAGAATGCTGGTACATTTTAACCTGCCCATAATTTTTGATACAAACTGTTGCCAGGATCCTTTTCTCTTATATAGACAGTGAAATCTTACCATTATTTGTAAAACAATTATTCACTAGTTTTCCTTGTCATACAATGCAAATTATTTTATCATAGACTTTCTCAAGCAAAACCAAAGACCAGAATTTATAATGCCATCTATTAATTGAATGATTATATAGATATGTACATTGTTTAGCTAAAAGAAATTGGCTGGTAGAAGTAAAAATTTAATAAGTATTTGAACACTGCATTTTTTGTTCTGACAAATATATGTAGCAGCTCTAACTTTGGGGAGAATTTAGCATTCTGTTTAGTTTTATATGACATTTGATTAATATCTTTCAAAAGCTAAAAGTTTCTAAAACTTTATCACATTCCCAGCAGACATGAAGAAATGTCCCCTTCAATCTACAGCCTCACCAGCAACTCAATGAATATTTAAAAGATATGTGAGATTCTATCTGAAGCCTTAGAATTAATCTGAAAGTTTAAGAGGTATTTCTAGCAGATACTGATACGAATCCTTCATGCTGCCAAAAAGCTCCTTTTAAAAAATGAAAAACTTAAACCTGGAGTTCATGCACATGACCACAATTCCAAGCTCCTAGTAGAACCAAGAAAGAAACCTTGACTGAAACCCCAACTGGTCACTTCCGGTCAATGTAGACCAAGGCTAGAGTAGATTTTTTTTGATCTGGCAAGAACCTTACTGTAGAAGTAATTGTTGAGACTGCAGTTGTGAGTATATATGTGGGAGTGGGGTAGGAAATAAGGCCAAAATGAACAATATACCAGTTTTCTCTGACATACTGTTTCTGGAGTGTCTGCAGTGAAGGAAGAAGTTAAGATGGCCCCATTCCCATGGCACAGAAGCCAAGCCCCCTTTTACATGCATCACCAACAGATATTTTAACAAATAAAGTAAAGGTAAGTGTAAAGATTTCCCTTATCCAATCATATCCTATTCATCTCTGTTTCTTAGCCAAGGAATCCAACATTGTTTAAAGGCCCTTTCTGTGGTCATGCAATCAGCATGGCTGTACAACAAAGTGCATGGAATGATGTTACTTTCCTACTGAAGTGGTACCTATTTATCTACTTGCATTAGCATGCTTTTGAACCAGTAGTGGTATTCTACCTGTTTGGCCCGGTTCAGGTGAACTGGTAGTTTAAAAAAATGCTACTGGTTCAGGTATTTCTGACGATCAGTTGTGCTGCATGATTTAGATTAGCTAGAAAGCAGGAAATCCTCAGATTTCTTGCTTTCTAGCTAATCTAAATCATGCGGCACAGCTGATTCCCCCCACTGCTGTTGTACTTACCTTCAAAATGCTTTTTTTTCAGTGCCCAGGGAGGCTTCCCTAAGGCCCAGTAGGCAAAAAATGGGGTGCGGGGTGGGGGGGGTGCTGCGAAAAAAAACCCCACCTAGCCATGCCCATCCAGTCACATGACTACCTGGCCACGCCCACCTAGCCATGCCCACCTAGCCTTGTCCACAGAACCGGTAGTAAAAATTTTTGAATCCCACCATTGTTTTGAACTGCTTGGTGGACAGGAGCTGGGGCAAGTAATAGGAGCTCACCCTGTCACGTGGCACTCTGTTCTCAAAACCAGGCTGCCAGCTTTCTAGCTGACAAGCTCAGTGTCTTTAATCCTGAGCCATCATGCCCCTTGTGTTTAAAAAAATGCAAGGCTTCAATCATGCAGTCAAGGCCACCATCTTCATTTGTTGGCTCCATCCCTGCAGCCTTTCTCCTCTTTCTTATAGCCTTTTCCCTGACTCTTCAGTCATTGGTTAATACCGTACTTTTCACAGATCTGACACACATTCTCACAGAACACGACAGGGTGGATGTTATATTAACATCACTACATGTTGTTAATAATGAAAAGGCCTATGTTCTGGAGTTCTGCAACTTAAGCAACAAAAGGCAGGTCATTTCCTGTTGTTTTGAACATTCTGCCACAGGGGAAAAAAAGAATTCAAGACAAGCCTTTTATAATCTCTGAAAATCTTCCCTTTTGTTCTAGGGAGGTTGGGTGTGTCACTATTTCTGTTGTAGCAGAAAAGGTGAGTTAAATTTAGGGAAGTATTGGGATTTTCAGGGTGACTAATGGAAACTTTTTACTCTAGATGAAGGCATACTTAGGCTGAGAAAAAGTGTGTTGAGAGAATTTAGAGAGGGATGGGATATTTGGAATGACTTAAGACAACTGAATCTGGGCTTCAAACATGTGCAAAATGTTAGTGCTCTATAGGTATCTTCAGGATGGATTTTGCCAGTTGTGACATATGAGTTTGAAAGCTAGACTATCACAGTGGCTGATCAAAAAAAGATGAATGCCTTTGAGTTTTGGTGGACAGAAAATTTTGTCAGAACGCCTTGGATTTCAAAAATAAAAATACTACATTTTGGACATAAGTGAAAACAAAAATATTTGGAAAAGCTCTTCATGTATGAAAAAAAGACAATGAAATAAACAAGGCAATAGAATACCAAATGGCTAGGTAACATTGATAGGAGATTTGATTATGTTCCATAAAGTCAGAGTTCACATTAGAGAATATGAGCTGTAGAAAGACTTTCTCCAGGAGGATGTGTCCACACCTGCCCTTCAGGTTTGCACCCATTGCCACTCTTATGGAGTTCATCCACTTTGCTGTTGGTTGTACAGCCACGTTCCCCAACCTTTCCAGTTTTGCAGACCAGCGGGGTAGGGGTGGGGGGAGGGGGGTGGGAAAGAGAGGACAGTCCTGTGTGAGCAGCGGGGGAGCATATGCACAATTCCTTTTGTGCAAGTGGACATGCACCCACCACTTGCATGAATGGAACTCCATATGTGCACATGCACCCCCGCTTATGGAAGTGGAGCTGAGTGCATGTGCTCACCCATCACTTGTGTGTGAAGCTGTGCGCACATCCACACTCACCCACTGCTTCCATGGCCTGGTTCCAAATGGGCCGTGGCCCAGTAATGGTCTGCGGCCTGGGGGTTGGGGACCCGTTGTAGAGTATTCTTATTCTTTTTCCTCTGAACTTTCCCAGCATACTTTGTTTATATCCTGCTTTTATTTTTTTTACAAGTACCTCAAGGTGGCAAACATAGCTAATGTTTCTTCTTTCTCCTATTTGCCCCCAACAACAACCCTATGAGGTGGGTTGTGCTGAATGAGAGTGACTGGTCCAAAGTCACCCAGCTGGCTTTCATGCTTAAGGCATGACTAGAACTCTCATCTCCTGGTTTCTAGTCTGGTACCTTGACCAAACTTAAATTAAAATAAAAAAAAAACTACTACAAAAACCACCAGACTCCAGGGAGCTAAGTCTTTGCATATTGAATCCAAAGTAAGAAAATTTGAGCCTGATCGTTCATGTCTCAAGTGCAAAATCTGGGTGGATTTATTCAATATCGATGTCTTTGTTGTCTTGGTTATCCATGGTATTTTCAGGAGTCTTATGCTGTCCAGCCAGTTTAGAGTTAATGGGATTTGGGATAGGTAGTTAGGAATTGAGAGCTGTCCCCTTAAGGGAATGC
>AZIM01007325.1:13322-27746 GCA_000516915.1 Ophiophagus hannah | reverse complement strand
ATTTTTGAGTACTTTTTATCTCCAACTGAGTATTATTGAACAGTAGGGCCAAGTTGGAGGCAATAAAGGACATTTATTTATGTTTTGGATTTTGTTACGTTTGTGTTACACTCTGAGTCATCACAGATGACTTGTACATTCCCAAATGATCGGTTTCTGGGTATTGACAATAGAAAGAAATAGGAAATTCTATGATATCCCACAGGAGTGTATTCTGGTATTGTAAAAAGTCTCTTTTCAAACTGATAAGCATTGAATGAATAAATAAATATTATTATAATGCAAATTTAGCACCTTCAAAATAAGTAAAATTGTTTTTATGTTCAACTGGGTTGAAATACTCTGGACAGCTTTTTAATTTTGAATCCTAAATGAATACAGATCCATCCAATTGCAAACTACTTGTGTTGAATGAGGAAAAAGTGTTCTATATATATATATTTAATAGCTGCTTGTAACTTGGGTAAATTACACTTTTGACATCTCATCTCTAAAATATATATTTTCAAATGCTATACTGCTGTTGTTAAGCAAATTATAATTATAAATGTCTCAAATTCACATTGTTACATCCCTCTCCAGCATGTCTAAAACATTATTTTTAGAAGAATTTTCTATTTAGTTCAACTTAATTCTAAAATGACCTCCAAAGGAACATTGCAAAGGGAGATCTTAATTATTCATTACATCAATAGAAAGAAAGGAAGGGAAAAACAAGTTTTTTAAGTAAGATTTAATTCCCTAGCCATGTTGATTTAAAATATGTACCACTTTCCCTAAAATGTCTTCATTTAATAAACAATTTTAAAAGCCACAATAATATAACTTGTTGAACTATAGTATATAAAACACAGACATTAAAATGGATGACAGAAAATGGAGGGGAAAGTAAATGTGCGAACTATTCACACAAGAATCAGAAATACCTGGAAAAAAAAGAGAGGTTTATAGCAAAAGCTACAACAATGCAATAGTAGCACCCAGTGAGAGGATGATTGTGAAGCAAAATACTGTGCACCATGTTTTTTCCTCTCACATGCATTGAGTGAACTCAGATCACTTCTTTAATCTGGCTGAAATTTTGTTATAATTCTGAAAATTAAATATGTTATCCAAGCATGTAGTTCTTTTTTATTAGTGCTCCTTTCTTTTTCTCTCTTTGTTGAGGCACTGTGGCTCAGTAGCTCAAAGGTGCTGGAGATGGTGTTTGCTCCAGCAGTTCAAGTCCTAGCACTGTGTGGCACTGTGGCAGAGAGAGAGAGAGCTCCCAACACTTGCCTCAGCTTCTTCCCACCTAGCAGTTTGAAAGCATGTTATATGCAAGTAAATAAATAGGTACCACATTGGTGGGAAACATAGAGGCATTTTGTGCAAACAATCAGACCCTTGCCGGTGCTGAACCTGGTCAGATACGATGCCCGACTGGGAGGCAACATTAGTGGTGAGAGAAGGACCTGGATCACATTGCAGGATGCTGCCCGTCTTTCTGGTGCAGAGTTTGCCCCCTGTGGATTAGGACTCTTTGGCAGCCAAATAACTACTTTGTACTAATTCTCCAGTCTCCTGACTAAAAGTACCATCGTCATACACTAAATAAATAATATCTCTCCTTTTTTTCTTCTCCAGTTAAAAAAAGTTCATCCAGTTGAGGCAAGGTAGAGTAGAAATAATACAGGTATTATTTACAATATATACAAATAAATATTTACTATAGAAATAATATAGATAGGTCTCAATTTACAATCCCAAGTGGGACCAGATTTCTGGCTGTAAACTGTTGCAGTTGTCAAGGCATCCACATGAGCGGACCTAATTTTATTTTATTTTATTTTTTGTGGTGACATTAAGTGAATCCACAGTCATTAACTGAACACAATGTTTGTAAGTGCCAACCCATTTTTTTCCAAATGGGTGGGGGTTTTTTTCCAAGAAACTTGAAAAAAGTGCTGGGATTTTTTTAAAAAAATCACAAATCATGGTCACGTGACCACAGGATGCTACCACCAGTCATAAAAGCAAACTGGTTGCCAAGCACCCAAAATGTGCTAATGTGACCATGGAATGGGGGAAATGGCGTGACATTTTAGGATGCCAGAAGTGCTTTATTAATTGTAAAGCTCCTATTCTAGGCCCATTATAATTTTGAATGGTCATTAAACAACCAGTAGGAGGCAAAGTCTACCTTAAAGCAATACTAGAAAACAACTGATTAGCATTGCTAATCCATATCAATCCCTTATTCTATATTGTCTATAATGGATTTTGGATGGAAGAAGCATGACCTGTATGAAAGTGATGCAAAGTAGGTCAGATTATCTATTTATGGATTATGTTTTCTGGATGAAAGAAAACTCAAGTCATTTTGATCAAATCTGGTGCTCTCAGGTGCTTTCAACTGCAGATTCCATGATTCCTAAGCATCACTAACACTCTAATATATCTCTAACACTTCAATGGTACTATGACAGGAAAGTCTGTTTTGTCAAGTAGGTAAGTCTGGCTATGGTATTGCTTTACCTTTCTAGCACACAAAATATACCATATCACTTTAGGTACAGTATAGTACAGTACAGTACAGAACAGAATAGAATAGAATAGAATATCACTTAGACTTATATACCGCTTCATAGTGCTTTACAGCCCTCTCTAAGTAGTTTACAGTGTCAGCATATTGCCCCCAACAATCTGGTGCCTCATTTTACCAACCTTGGAAGCAGAGGTGGCATTCAGCAGGTTNTGACCAGTTCTGGAGAACCAGTAGCGGCAATTTTGANATCTGGTAGTAAAAAAAATTGAATCCCACCACTGCTTGGAAGGATGGAAGGCTGAGTCAACCTTAAGTCAGTGAGAATCTAACTGTTTTCAATCAACAGAATTAGCCTGCAATACTGCATTTTAACCACCGTACCACCACAGCTCTAGAATATTCTTTATTGACCAAGGAATTTGTCTCCAGTGCAAGCTCTCAGCAAAATAATATAAACATAAGATACCAATTGAAGAAGGTAGTAGGAAAGATGAGAAGGATAATGCTAATATAGCCCTACTACATCGGTAAATATCCTTAGACATAGGACAATACTGTGGAAATTAGGTGTTCACAGAGTGATGATATGAGAGAGAAAAAATAATAATCAGATTATTGTCTTCTGTTATCTGTCTATTAAAGGAGTCAAGGCTTTCCTCGCCAGTGGATTTTAGCTGCTGTTTTAACTAACTTTCATCAATTTTGTTTTTTGCTTGTTGCTTTTATTTTTATCATTCAAGAGCAACCGTAATATAGAAGATTAGAATATAATTTGAAGTTATTAAATCTAAAAGATCAAAGTACAAAGGAAAGGGGATAAAATCAGCTGCTATGGGATGCATCTTTAAGAGGGCACTGAGAAGACTGCAGGTCATCCTGTCATGCTTTCTAACTTCCAATGACAGTCAGTTATTGTGTTAATAGATCGCTCCTTTACGTCTATGCTCAAACTGAGTCCTGTTTTCCTGATTACAATCCAGCTGACACATTTCACAATGGTGGTAATAAATGTGTCAATCTCTCTCTGCCATTGGCCAGGCAGGTTGGTCATCAAAACAACTTAATTCAATTTCCCCTTCCAGTTGCAGGTATTCTTTCATTCGAGCTGCGTTTAATAAATATTTAATGCTTCCCAATACAAAGAAGAAGGAATCTAACTTTCTCCATTGCTGGATGACTTATAATCATAAGACACTCAAGAAGACAGAGAGTGTGGGAGATAGGAGAATTAAAATGATTCTTGCTTGATTTCCCAAATGAGAAAAAGTAAACAGGTACATAATAAGAAATCACCAAACAAAGAACTGTTGTTAATTTGCCTGCATCACTAGCATTTGGAGCATAGCTTTTTTTATTATTATTCAGTCTCCAAAACAGATTTTTTGAAATGGAATTGCCTAAAGGAGCATCTGCTAATTTTAGATAGCAGGGTTAGTAGCGTGTCTTTCTCATCATATTAAAACAGTTAAGAAACCATTTAATCATAAGCTTAGGATGTTATTTCACATTTTCTATTACACCTGGAGTTTCTGAATCGAGCATGTTTTCCATTACTGGTTAAGAGGAGCATAAGTTGCACGTTTCTGTTATATTTTAGGTTTTTTTCATCCCCATATCATGACTTTCCTTTCAGTCTCTTGTTGTTTACCAGTTGCTACAAGATTCTGTTACTTGAATTGCAAATAACTGTAATTCAAGCTGCAAAACAAAACAGTAGAATGAGATTCTCTTGGCATTTAAAGGAAGTACAGATTGTTGTCAAGATTGGAATAACACCACGCATCTACACTTTTGGAGCCGTGGATTTTGCTTGGATCAATCAGCCTGCAAATCTTAATACACCCAGGTCTCAGGTCTTCCAGCTACCATATTGTAAGAGGCAAGTTAGGCTTCTAAGATGTGGTATATATCCAGAATAAAATTCTAGCATTATAAATGGATTTGGATTTGAAGATGTGCATTTGGATTTGAAGGTTTGAAGTATGGATTTGAAGGTGTGCATTTGTTAAGCTTTGAATTATTTGGACTGGAAATGCACAACTTTTGTCAGTTCAAGGAATGGATCAGGCCAACACAGCATGTTGTTAAGTAATATTCCACAAGTGGACACATTCAGGTATCCTTCTGGAGCAGCAACTATCTCAACCCCCACTGCTCTCATATTGTGCCTCCCTATCACTCACATACTGTCATGCACTGACTCCCATCTGAGATATACCAGTTGTATATTTATTTTGAGAATTCTCTGAATCACATATTTGATTCCAGTCACTTCTTACATATCCACCAAAGGAGAGCAAACACAGATCATAACAGCTTCTGTACATGTTGTTATACATAGTTTGCATTGTTCAAGTTATCAGATTTTATTTAAACCTTCTGAAACACTCTATCAGTACAGACTCTTGGGACCCCATCTTAAACAATGTTCCTTTACAGGATTTTGATAGAGCTGGTCAATTATCCTAAAACAAAAGATGATATCTTGGATTATTAGCTTTGTCAGAACTGGTTTTGTATAGGACCTTCAACTTACTACTGAATGTGTCTATTCCAGTTCCACTTCACTGTATCTTTTCCAAATGGGGCACTTGCTATACAGATCTGATTGCCTTTGCAGAAGTCAGAAGGTTCAAAGATTCATAAAAACCCTTGGTTGGCATGATATTTCAAAGTAGTATAATGTCTCTGTTATATGCTGTTTTTCCAACATGAAACCTTGAGACTGATATTAATCTCAAGACATATTTCATGTTCTCAAAACATGACATGTTGAAGAAGAGGTGGGTAACCCCTGGCCCACAGACAATATAGATAGTTCGCAGACAGTTCAGTATCTGTGATTTTCGTGGCTGTGTCCTTCCATCATTCTTCAGGTTTTAGCTATTGTCTGTTGGCTTTAGAAAAGACTGATAATCTCTTTTATAACCATAATTACACTTCTGGATAGCTAACAACATGTTAATAAAAAATATTAGCAAATGATATAATCCTACAATAGTCAACAAGAATAAACTCAAGCAAAGAATTGACAAAGATATCTTGACAACAACCCATCTAGATGTCTAGTCTTCAGGCGTTGGAGCATATCCAAGTCTTCGGTAGTTTATAAAAGGCCAACAGCATATGGACCAAACTAAACTTGGAGGTGCAGTGTTCCAGAGGCAGGCACTCCTATGGAAAAGGCACCCTTCTGGGGTTCCATAAGATGACATTCTTTCACTGAGACATCTAGAGAGTACCCTTCATGTCTTATAGGTAGAAACAACTGGACAGAAGTGTTCTTTGAATAAAGGGTGGACTTTATAGAAGACAAGTACCTATATTCCATCCAAAAAGTATGCTGGGCACTAGTGCAGCTCACAGAAGAGTGGTGCAACATAGGCATGCTAAAGTGCAGCCATAACTGTCCATGCCATTGCATTCTAGAGCAGCTGTAGCTTCTGGATGGTCTTCAGGGTAGCCCATGTAACATGGTTTGCAGTAATAAACTCTGGAGTAACTAAGGCATATCTGACCATGAGCAGTGCCTGGCAGACTAGGAAGAGACATAGTTGGCACACACAAAAACTTGTATATATGTCCTCTACAGTTGCCACCTGCTCTTCTAAGTGGAGCTGTAAGTCCGGGAGAAATCATAAATTGTGCACCAATTTTGTTTGGGGCAGTACAACCCCATCCAGAACCAACCATGGAAAAGCTCTGGATCCAGAGGACCCTAAGACATACAGTCCCTCTTGATTTGGCAGGGTACAGCTGTCCTTCCTCATCCATTTCCACACAGCTTTCAGATACTCATAGACAGAACTTTCACACCATCACTTGGTCAGCACAGGACAAAGAGATAAAGCTGGGTATCATTAGTATACATATTCATCCCATGTCACTGGATGAGCTTATCTTGTGGTTCCATTTGGCTGTTAAATAGGAATGCAATCAAATGTAATATATGGACAGAATATACAAAACGTTTTTCAGTATTACTAAGAATAGGATCTTCACAATGGTTTATTGTTTGTAATTGTTAGGCTTGTCTAATTTAATTTGCTTTTAATTAACTTATTGTATTTTGTATTGATTTTATGTTNATAATAATAATAATAATAATAATAATGTGCCACTATTTAAAGTGTTTAAAATTAAAAACACAGGAATTGGATGGACACAAGAAAGTCACATTATTCAAGAAAATGAATCCTTGTTCCTTTTTTGTTTGAAATTAATTAATACATATTTGTCTCAGGCAGGAAGGAGACTATAGGTTTCATATTATATATTTGTCTCAGGCAGGAAGGATAGTTTATAGTTTCCCTTCTGTGTACAGAACAAACTTAAGCAATATGTCCTAAAATTATTGCTTTCAATGTTTATCTAGATTCATTTACTAAGATCCTGTTAGAACATTTCCAAGTCATTAATCAACAGAATTGATTTCATTTCATACATAGACATTATTTTCAAACAATGCCAACTTGTTAGCTTGTGATAACTAGTTGTTATTAAGCATCAACCACCTGCTATTACTATTACTCAGGACCATGACAAAAATAAGATGTTGTATCTCTAAGAAGTCTCTTTAAAAGACATATTTACAAGTAAATTGTAAAGCTGAACATTTGGTAAATTGCTTACTACTGTAAACCGTAAATCATACTATCCTTAAATTGAATCATATCCTCTATAGTTGATGACACATCTGTAAATTACCTTGTGTCTTTATTGTGAGAATCATAATCACAAAAGTGGGGTGATACTGAAAGCCACAGGATAACTTGATCATGAAAATTCGTGCTTAATTAATAGGTAATAATTCCGATTGATTTAGTTATTGAGTTACATTATTTAATATAACTTCTTGTTTAAGCTTACAATCATCTGTATAAATGTTAATGTAGACAATTGGTATGGTTAACATGAACTCTGTTAATGCTTATGTGAACTATATGGTATGGTTACTTCCATTTCCGTAACTACTTTGAGGGAGGAAAAAACACAAATGGCCATTTGAGGGTTTTTTTATGTGGCACAAACATGCAAACAAAAGTAATAGAAAATCTCAGATATATTACCAAATTTGTCTCAGAGGTAAAAGTGCAGATATAAATAGACCTTGGATAAAGATGCTCTTTCTATGAAGGATTCAATATTACCAAAATCACAAAATAATATTTTAACTGTTGATATTTTCACAGATATCCCTGTACCATGCAGGGCTGTTTTTCAGCATTCCACATGGGGTTACTGGATAGATGGTTTCCACTAATAAAAATTTCTAGTTTATCCTGCTACCTAGCTACTGATATTCTTCCTGCCTTTGTAAGCAGAAGACTATAGCAATTTTTACCATTCCTCTTACTCTAAAAGAAGGCTTCACTGCAGAGGTCTCCAAACTTGGCAACTTTAAGACTTGTGGACTTCAAGCCCCAGAATTCCTCAGCNCTGGGAGTTGAAGACCACAAGTCTTAAAATTGCCAAGTTTGGGAACCCCTGCTTTACTGCTTCCATCAACCTATGTGTGGTTAGGATTTGAAAAAATACTTTTTCTCCTTATTATGAAAAGCAAATGTTGCTAGTTACACATTAAGAATAGACTGTTGGTCCAGTGATGCAAAATGCAGGCAAAGTTTGAAGATTGGTAGATTTGTGTTAATGAGCTAAAATGCATTCTGATTTACATTTTTAATATACAGATTTAGTTCCATGACATTTTTATGCGCACCTTTGAGTAGAAAGGGACTCAGGACATGAAAGTGAAGAATGTTATTTGTTTACCGATTATTGTTGTAATAAAACGTAAGACAGAAGCACCTGAATATAGATTAGTAAATCCAAACATAACATCAATAAACAAAGCTGACCTTCCATGAAATAAGGCCTTCCTGCAACTTATGTGTCAGCACTATTCATAAATGCCTAGGTTTGTTCTTTTTATTGCAGTAATAAAACAATACTGCTTTCCCTAACTATTCTTCATCTTCCTCATTGCTCTTCCCATTAATCCTTGACATGCTCTATTTTAAACAAGGGAGAGAAATTTAGTCTTTATTTTGCTTAAAAGTGGAGATAGAAAGCTAAATCCAGAAATTTGAGTTGGGTGTTATGCTGCAGCATTTCAAGGGTAGTAAGTAGATGGACACATCAACAAACCTAGATTCTTATTTTTCTATGCTTTCCTATGCTTAGAAAACATATTTCTGTAGACTTCTACTTACTGTAAAATCTCCAGTCAGAGGTGGTATTTGCCGGGTCTCCAAACTACTCAAAATTTCCGCTTCTGGTTCTCCAGAACTGGTCAAAACCTGCTGAATACCACCTCTGTTCTACTAAGGAAATATGAACTTCTACTCACAAAAATCAGTGACTAGCCTTGGCATGATAGGCTTTTTAAAAAAAATTCTCTCAAGGAATTTTATTTAAGATTATAATGAAATCTTCTTCCTTTGTCTCTTTTCAGATTTCAAATAAAATTAAGCATCATGTTTATTATGATTAGATAAACTGGTTTTTACTACCTACTATGTGAGTATCATTGACATAACTTTAGGATGTGCTATAGCTAATATATAATAGAAATTAAAAGTCCTCTGAACTGTCCCCCCACACTCCTTTTAGCACCTCACTGGCTCCATGAAGAGGCAGGAATCTCCCTAGGATACAGGGAGATTCCAGCAGTGGAATATCCATATCTGACAGTGATCTTCCTTTCACACATGCCATTGTAACTTTTTATAGTCACTAAATGAACATTTGTAATTCAAAGGACTACCTGTATATTCCATTTTAAAGCGTGAGTAAAAAAAGGAAATACTAATTCCTATCTTCCCTTTCTTTCTCTTTGCTTCTGTTTGCAATTCCATAACAAAATTCAAGTTATCTCATACGTTCTGGACCATGTCTGCCAGGTTGAAGAAATCCTATAACTGTTACTATAATTTTATGTTTCCTCATTTTAACAATATTTAAATGTGCTAAACTTGTGAAGCACAAACAAACCTGGTGAATTCAATATTTTCAATATATAAAATGTATAAACAGTTTGCAAATAAGAGTTTTGAAATCAAATTTAAAAAGGCACATTTTCTAAGATGACTTCAAATTAGAGCAAAACTGAAAGCAAAGGAGGGAAGTATCTGAGGAGGCAACTGGCACATTCTCACCTCTATTTTTTATTGATCTTCAGACATTTAAAAAAAAAAACCTTTAGCAAACTCTGCAAACTTGCATTTGTAACTGTCATTGCATTTTGGCCTTTCTAGTGCTTCAGAAACGGCAGGCCACAATGTGGTAGGGAAGTAAGTGAGAAAGGAATTTTGCCTCCTGCTGCAATCAGGCTGTTTTGGCTTATTGTTTTTCTTCAAGAAAGCTCATGCAGTGATAAATGAAGGATCTCCAAGAGTACAGCAAGTACCTAATATAAACAAAAAGTTCTGTCTAGGTCATCATTATGCACACAGAAATGGGCACACAGAAGCAACTCTGCATAGAGATAAATTATTCAGCTATGGTCTTTTTAAAGACAAGATGTAATTTTTGTGCATAATTCTAGAGTTAAATGAAAATGATATTTCAGGAAGATTTTCAAGTATGCTATCCCTGATATGCATCACTAGCGTAGATGTTAAAGCTTATTAACCTATTCCCCCACCCTATTCTAACAACTGTACATATTCAGTGTTAACAGATAAGATGAACATCACAGGAGTTCATTCAGGCTGCTTTTTCTGGTTTTGACTAAATGGCAAATGAGTTATTAAAGGCAAAGAGGGAGGGAGGGAGGGGAGGAGCCAAGGAGCTACAATGACTCTATCTTAATTGTCAACTGTTTATCCATTACCATTATGTTTAGCATGTACATCTCTGAGACTTACTGCAATCTTAATATTGATTATCTGAACACATTTATCAATAGTGGAAATCATTATTAAGTCAATAAAATAATCTACTTTTTTAATGTAATTGATTCACCCAATGCATTTAAAAATCCTGATCAGATGAAGTGTACAAGTATAAAAAAAAAGCATTTTAGCAGTGCTTATAATACAAGGTTCTTCTTCTTCCTCCTCTTCCTCCTCTTCCTCAGCTTTGTGTCTAAGGTAGGACTAGAATCACAGTCTCTTGGTTTTTAGCTTGGTGCCTTACACAGTACATCAAACCTAAAATCTAATTTTTGAGAGATTTTACAATGACTTTCATTCCAATATGTAAATGCTTGTCTATAGAGCCCTGGAAAATTCTGGGATTTGCACTCCAACAATCTTAAAGTTGCCAAGGTTGAAAAATATTGATACAGAGGAACTAAATAGTTCTATGGAGTTCTCTTTCTAGAGAGTCCCAGCACGCCCTGAAACAAGATTCTAATCTGTGGTTGTGATATATATCTTATTTTTTTCAAATGTTCTAAATTCATTTACAGAGTAACTATCCAGTTCTCAAGAAGGAAAGGAAGAGGGACAAAAGGGCAAAGAAAATCCAAATATTTTGGCTCTTAGTGAAGGCAATAGGGATTCTTGCTCTTTTCAAATGCATGGATAATCTACAAGCTTGGCTGATCAGTTTTCTAATGTTTCTCTCCAAAGAAAAATAAACTCAGACTATTGTTTCAAAGGCAGACTACTTGTGTTCTGAGAAAAATGGCTATAAGTTTCATTTGTTTGTTTCTATTGTGCTGCACTTACTTTTATGAGGTACTTGATGTGCCTTCCTAAGAATCTAAGTTTGTAAGTTTGTAAGCAGTTTGAGAGAACTTTTCCTCCAAAGAATTCTTGAAGCAGCTGTTGAGTACTAAAATAAATTCAGCCCACGGTACATGACTTATTCATACTGACCTAAACAGAACCGATATTAGGAGTTTCTACTCTTTTTATGGTAAGCATACGGTAGCTATTGAGTAAAAAAATAAAGCATTGTTGCTGACTAGGGAAAGGAAACATTTATTATCTCTCTTGCAAAATGTATGCCCTAATAAATATGAAATATGAGAGAATAAAGTGTCAAGAGTATCATATTCATTTGCTACTATTATAGTATTTCTCTGATATATAAAGCCAACTAGACCATAAATAACTATATTTCTATAATCTTCACAATTGTATAGTTGGTGTTCTATGAATCATTTTAATAAAATGCAAATTTAGAATCTAGTTTTCCCCATTTGTATGTACAATATTACTATGTTTTCTTACATTTATTGAAGTAATGTCTCTCTTCTGCCATGAGAATATTCAGAGCTCATCAGCTTGCAAATTTGTCTCCAGAGATTATTTTCCGGAACATACAAAAACAGTACTCTTTAGGTCAACATTTCTCCTGCAGGGAGAATATTAACATTAGAAGATCTGGAAAGTAATGAATGCAGCTCTATTCAAATTTGTAACAATTTCACAGGAGACGTTTCAAAACATCTCTAACTCCAATTCTTTTGTCCTTAACAATCAGACATATACATAATCAAAATTGTATTTCATTCTTTATTACAGAACTTCGTTCTTTATCTTTTTAACATTTGCAGTAGAATCCTGGATGAAATATCTGCAGCATAATGCCTAAAACTCAATCTCTCTCATCAGAATCCTGGTAGAGAATGAGAAGGTATAGCAATGGCCACACATTGATTGATCCTCAGTGGCTTTCAANGACCAGTTCTGGAGAACCTGTAGCGGAAATCTTGCGTAGTTTGGAGAACTGGCAAATACCACCTCTGACTGGAGATTTTCCCTGCCACGCCCACCAAGCCACGCCCACAGAACCAGTAGTAAATAATTTGAATCCCACCACTTGTCAGCCTTCAAGCATCTTTCTTCTGCTTGTCTTTCCGGCTGCCATAGTAATGGGGGGAGGGAGGATAAATTGGCCTTTGTGCGGGGGAAGAGTGCTGGAGGCTTGACAGGGTGAACTGAAACACTTGGGAAAACTTCAGCATCTTATCTATCCAGGCCAAGGTCAATGGCCAGCTGTCTGAATCTGAAGGTGCCCCACATGACATTATACACATCTTAGATTGGATGGCCAGTTTGAACTGTTGTGGGTGGGAACAAAGTTGCCATATCTTTGTATATGTGATTTTCGCATCTAATGCCTCAGATCTTGAATTCTTTTGATGCTACCACTTGATTTCTAGTAAAAGTCCTTTTCTCTATAACAATGGAGTCTAATGGTTTCTTTCTTGGATTTTGAATGGAGCCTCACTTGACACCACTGCTTTCAGTGCCATGGTATCTTTCTGTTCAGCAGTAGCTGCAGTACTGCAATAGTTGGGGTGGGAAGGCACTGTACCACAATAGTTCTCCTCTGTCCTCAGCAATTAGTGCCTGTCACAGTAGTCTGGAGGAATGAGATTCACCTGTGAACCCTCACTTGTGGGATGTCTCAAAGATCAATGCCTGAATCCTCCTGTTTATCTAAATAAAATCACTGGGTGAAATCATCTGTAAGTTTGGGTGGATGTCATTAGTTATGCTGATGATACCCCGATACACAACTCAAGCTAAGGTTGTACAAGTGAAGCTGTTAGTGTGCTGACCCAGAATCTGGTCTCACTTCTACATTTGAGACTAGTGCACAATTTGGGGAACCTCCTGAACTGCCAGCCACTGCTCAAAAAGAAGATGGCATCTCTAGGCAGGAGGTCCTTTGCCCTAGTCACCTTATGATTAGACCATTGCAATTCACTTTCTCCAGGGAAGCACTTGAAGACTAAGCCACAATTGATCCAAAATGCAAAGGCATGGGCAACAGGCATCTTTTATTGCATCCCTGATTCATCCCTGCTTCCTGAGTTGCACTGGTAAAGCTTTTTCTTCAAAATTTCACTAGTTTTCACTAGGTATCAAAAACAATGGCAAATAATTATTCCTAGTGTATTAAAGACACTATAAATTATAATCAATTAAATTGTAGTAAACGATTGTGCTTCATATTATGACATAATAATAACTATTACATCCCTTTTGAAAATATTTGATGAAAATCTTTTGTTGCATTATAATGTACTGATAAAATTTGAATATGTTTACCTGGTTAGGATGCAATCTACCCTTGTAAAACAGGTGTAAGATTATCTTGATTATGTTAGACTCTTAAAGCACTAGCATATAGAATTTGATTCACCTTAATTTCTATCTAGAACACGTTGAACTGTCATCACTGACTTTAAAAGACCTAAATTGGCAAAACTCCAAGTAGAAAGGTATTATTTGTTGTTGCAAGACTGATTTACTTTTGGATTAACTTCCTGAATTTCATTCCTATTAAGTAGCAGGTTTAGAGAGACAGATTTTGTGCTGATGGTTGGCTTTTACTGCAAGTTATATCTACATAATTCTATTGATTAAAAGTTCTGATTTAAGCAATTGCTTAGCAGCCTAGTCACAAAACTCCATTAAATATACACTTGTACTTCTAAAAAGAAGCAAAAAACACCATTATCCTAACTTTGCATATCTAATATCTCACAGAAAAGAAACATTCATGGCAATTATGCTAAAATTGTTTACTTAATGACAACATATCTCTTAAAGCAAAATTGTGTATAGTGTTTTTCTTCTGCCTATTTTGCTCCATTATCAGCCTTGCAACTTCGGAGGAATATATTTCACTTAGGAACATCTATTCATTACTTGGTCCCTGTAATTAGCAAATTTTATCAAGCAAAATGACTTGCTCCTGTCACAAGTACAAATACAATGTATAACAAGCTATCCTCTCACATAAATAATATTCTTGTTTTATTGGATCAATAGTAAATTCAGTAATGATATTACTGAAATCCAGCAATAACTATTGACTAAGCTATTCTGATGATTTTCTCTAAAACCTAAGTGCTTGTTCTCTTATCATCTTGCTGTGTATCAAACTTTCTATTCAAAGTTTCTAATCCAGGGGTGGGATTCAAATTTTTT
>AZIM01007321.1:28698-42383 GCA_000516915.1 Ophiophagus hannah | reverse complement strand
TGCCATTGTAATTTTGAATGGTCACTCCACACAAGCAAAGTGCCAGCAAAGGAGGGGGGAAAAACTCCAGAGATGTTCCTGAGACAGGAAGTCNCCAAACTGCTTAGAATGTTAACAACCGGTTCTAGCGAATAGGTGCAAACTGGTATAATCCCACCCCTGATAGTGCCCAAAAATTGAATATTACATTTGGGAATTCATAGCATATATGGGGGGAGGTACAGGTTACATACGCTCCACTAAGCAGATAGAGACAAAGACAGCAGTATCCATAGGTGAAGGCAAGGATGGTCACATTGATAGTACAGCTGTGCTTCCTATGTTATATATACAGTATACACACACACACACACACACACACACACACTAAAATTTGACATTTATATATGAAATTAATATAGAAGGCAATTTTTCATGGCATTGCAAGTTTCATTTGATAGGACAACTAGAATGTGTTTTCTACAAGTCTTGATGATCTCAAGAGGGTTTCAGTTCCCCCAGATCTCACTGACTCTGGTCAACCTCATGAGAAGAATAGTGGCTCGTGGCTAGAATGCAGGGTTGACAATTTGCAAGCTCATGTTTGAAACTCGAGTGCTGCTGTGTGTTGAGGTGAGCTCCCATCATTTGCTCTAGTTCCTACTCTAGCAGCTCAAAAGTGTGCAAATGGGAGTAGATTAAAGAGATACCACTTTGGTGGCCACATTAATGGGGATAAGAAAGGAGCCCCCAAATGAGCATTCCCTGGACAACAGTGATACCCCCAGCTAATCCTTTTAATCGGGAAGCTCTCAGCACTTACAACACAAAAGCAGAAGCATTGGTCACCCTCATTTCATCCTTATTTGTATTTTGGATTGAATCTGTATTTTATTCTTAAGATCTGTGCTGGTGCGGTGGTTAGAATGCAGTACTGCAGGCTACTTTTGCTGACTGCCATCTGACTGCAATTTGGCAGATCAAATCTCACCAGGCTCAAAGTTGACTCAGCCTTCCATTCTTCTGAGGTAGGGAGACCCAGATTATTGGGGGCAATATGCTGACTCTGTAAACTGCTTAGAAAGCACTGGCAGATAAAGAACAACACAAGATTGATCATGGATGTCCTAGAATACTATGAGACTTATTCAAACAAACCAATGGCACTTATGTTTGTGGATGCCCAGAAAGCATTTGATAATTTAAACTGGCATTTTCTTATTGAACAACTATCTAAGATGCAATTTGGTGGAAAATTTCTAGGACTCATCAAAACAATATATACAATACAAAATGCAAAACTAATATTGAAGGAGAAACCATGGATGGTCTAAAAATAAATAAAGGAGTAAGACAGGGATGTCCATTAGCCCCATTGCAATATATATTATCTGCAGAGGTACTGTTGATCCAGATAAGGAAGAATCAGGATATTAAAGGACTGACTATTCAAGCCGCCAATGATATGGTATTTGTTATAGAAGATCCAAAAGAGACAAGTAATATACTAATACAAGAAATAGAAGAATTTGGAAAGGTGGCAGGGCTCAAAATCAATAAAGAAAAGACTAAAATAACCAAAAACTGTACAGAAAGGCAGAATGAAGAATTATCAAGCAAATTAGGAATGTAGATAGTGAATAAAGTAAAGTATCTTGGGATTTGGCTCACTGTGAAATGTTCTTCAATTAAAGAAGATAATTATGATAAATTGATACTGCAAATCCAAAAAGATCTAGACAAATGAGCTAAGATACAACTTTCATTGCTGGGGAGGATAGTGACTATAAAAATGAATGTCTTACCAAAATTATTATATTTGTTTCAAACAGTGCCAGTCAAGCTAGGAGGGATTTAAACAAAAAATAGTGCCATTTACTTGGCAGAAGAAAAAAGCCCAGATAAAATATAAGTTATTGCAAGACAGCAGAAGTAAGGGAGGTTTTGGCCTCCCAGACTTTGAGCTATATTATCAGGCAGCAGTAACCACATGGCTCAAAGATTGGATTAATTTGACAGATAAAAGAATATTAATGATAAAGGGCCATGACTTACAGCTTGGCTAGCATGTGTTTCTTTGGGAAGGAAAAAACAAGTGTCATACTTACTTTTAAAGACATCAGGTGAGAGACACTTTATTACATGTTTGGGAGAAACTAAAAAAGAACTACTATGTGAAAATACCTCTCTGGCTATAGACAGTGGAAGCATTGTTAAATCCCAATGCTTTAGACCTAAATAAAATAATAAAATATAAAGAACTTTAAATGAAAAGGGGGAATTAAAAACACAAAATCAACTAAAGTCACAGGGAATTGAAATAGGCTAGTGGCTTTCCCTCCAGGTTCAAACTCGATATAAAAAGGATAAGGAACAATCTGTTTTTTGTACAACACAACAAGAATTAGAAAAAATACTACAAGGGGTTGAAAAAATGATTAGTAAAATATACAACTATTTATTGGAATACAAAATGGAAGAGGAAACGGTCAAAGAGAATATGATAACCTGGGCTAAAAACTTTGGCTATAGTATTGATTTGGAACAATGGGAATGTATCTGGGAGGTAAATTATAAGTTAACATTGTCAGTCTCCTATAAGGAGAATTTATATAAAATGTTTTATCGCTGGCACCTCCCCCCAGTGAGATTAGCCAGAATGTTTCCCAACATGACAACAAAATGCTGGAGATGCAATCACAGCCAGGGAATGTATTTTCACATGTGATGGACTTGCCCTCAAAGCAAGGAGGTATTGGCTTAAAATTAAATCTTGGTTAGGGGAGCTAACGAAACAAAGGATTAAATTTAAACCACAAATTTTTTTGTTAGGCATGTTAGAACCTAACTTTAAAAAAAAAACACCAACACCTAATACTTCATATTATAACTGCTTCTAGAATTTCCTTCACCCAAAACTGGAAACAGACTATGACACCCACCCCCCAGAAATCACAGTAATTAATAAGATACTTGAATGTGCTGAAATGTTCAGACTGACTATGTTATTAAAAAATAAGGAAGAAGGAGAATATTACAAGATATGGGATGTGTGGTACAATTGATTAAGAAAAAGACACAAAAATGTCAAATGACAATGAATGAGAAATCACAAAGCAATATCGTTTATGTGTAAGTATATGTATATATGTATTAAAAAGTTTAAAATAAGGAAGAATTTAATATAGTGATGGATAGTATACATCCGGAGGTTATTAACCAGTGTAAGCACTGTTACAATATTGTTGCAAAATGTGGAAATTTGTTTTTAATTATTGAAACGCTGAATAAATAAATTTATTTTTTTAAAAAGAAAGCACTGTGAAGCGGTATATAAGTCTAAGTGCTATTGCTATTTTTATTTTACAAATCATGCTTAAACAGAACATGTCTTGACATAACTAGTGGAAAAACCATGGATCAACAATGACATGCTTTAAAACTGGGAAATAAGGACATCTTTAAAAAGCAAACTGCCTTGTGTATAAGATTCTATATTATAGCATGGCTAGTAATTACAGCTCCACTCCATCATAATGTGTCATTCTCAAATGCACTATGGCATTTTATACAGGAAATTTCTCCTTCTCCAGAAGTAATAGTTAATAAAGTAATGTGTCATTTTAAAAAAAATGGCAAAAAACATGATATATGAAACCAACCAGAATAATTTGCCAGATGGAATCTTCTTTTCTTCAAAGACTTTGAAAACTCTGTGGAAATCTCAGACTCTACATTCATATGTAAATAGTTTGCACAGATTGAACTTTAATGTTAACTTGTTTGGAATTGGGGCTGCCTTTTTTTCTGCAGAAGGAAACAAATCCCACCAAAATCTCCCATTGGAAATCCAACTCCAGAGATAATTTAAGGTACCAATTCAGTAGTTAAATTGATTGGAATGGGTTACAAGTTGCAACATATCGATCATATGTCATTGCTGTGGGGAGGAAGAAATCAGAAGCTGTAAAGGAGATAAATAGAAAGATTTGAGCAACACAACCCAAATTAGAAATGTATCTGGTATCTAGGAGGAAATTCACCATGGATGTTGGAAAAGTCACAGAAACAGAGCCTAGGTCCTGCAGTGCCAAATTCATTAGAAAGAAGTACATGGGTCTATGCAGTCGATGATCAAAAGATTTGTTGTTAGAGTTGCTAAATATAACGCAAAGAACATGAAAAAATATAAAATCTGCAGATGTCGATTTTTTGAGAATTGCAGGAGCAAAAAGTAAGACACTACAGTTTGACTATTCATGTTTCATTTATGACAAAACTGCATGGCAAAACTGCAAGGAAGCAGAGGATGGAGATGCAATTAGACAAAATTTGAGAAGTGGCTTTTTGATATTGAGAGTAGAAAACAAAAAGAAACATAAAACATGGAGAAAATAAACAGAAGATCACACTATGGAAAATATCAATATCAATTAGACTGCACTGTCAATTTATATTCATCTTACTCAGGAACCAACCACCAACTTCAATATTTCCTTCTTCCATCTTTCAGTTCTGTTAATTCATGTACTTATCATAAGGAATACTAGGATTAGGAAAACCCAGTCCATTTTCAACCGTGGAAGTTTACTGAATATATTTGAACCGGTCACAGTCTCTCACCACTTATACAAGCTTGTGGTAGTATTTGAAAATTGGAGGATGTGCTTTATATATACTTCGTGGATTTAGAAGAAAGGGCATGTAAATCTAGCAAATAAATATAAAAATAAATTGCTAGGTTTATAGGAAATCTTCAGGACAGAAAATACCACATTGTTTTATTTGTTAGTGTGCATGTGCGCATGTGTGAGTGTTTCATGTGATAAACAAATACTTCTTCTTCTTAACAGATTCTACTTATTGCATCATATGATAACTATGAATTCTGACAACACAGCATTTCTTCCCACAATGTAGATGCATATTCCCAACCATATTTAAATGTTTAAAAACAAAGAATAAAAAATACATTTTGAAATGTTACCATCCATTGTTTTATTCATATCCATAAAAGTTTCAATTGTCATTACATACCAGATGCATGATGCTTCACACTGGAAAGCGATATGAGTTCTTCAGTTTTTCCACATGTTTAGGGCTATATATTTTCATATATATTTCTAGCTAGGTTTTAAAATGCTTTCTTCAATCAAAAGCAGAAGTTTCAGATTGTCAATATAAATATGTTTTATGTTCAATGGATAACAAAATAGTTTTGGTGAGGCTAATTTACCTATCAGTTTATCCAGGAAATTTCATTTCAATATTCTCTTTTTTGCATGATGGTTTGAGATGTATATTTTTGTAAATTGTAAATATCTTTACAATCTCTACAATCAGCATTTGAAAGCACTAATATGATAAATATGTAATAACATCTAATTTTTAAAGATTCTCATGCTTTTATTTTGATTCATAATTATGTTAAATCCAATGTTTGAAGTCGAAATTTTCAGGAAAAACAACTCTGTATTGTATTCCCCCAAATAACATATTTTGTTCTATATCACAGCATAAGCGTGTGAAAGAGCTGATGAAATCCTCTTTTAAATCTGCAAATTATAGAAGCAAATTTCACGTATGATCAAGTCAGCCATAAGTAAAATAAATTACTGACAGAAAAACATTTTTTTTCTTATGACTTACTATTTTTCCACATAAAATATTTTTATTCTAATGTATGTTCTTCAGAATATTAAAAAGTGATGTAACAAAAAATTAATGGTATGTTGCTCATTTTCAGGAACCCATCTACAGTGAAATAAAAGTTTTATATTAAAAATGTGTATATTTTTGTGTCTCTCAGAGCTCATGTGCACCAAATTAAAATTAATTTCTGCATGTTTGTTAACTTCATGAACATTTTGCAATTTCACAGCTATTTAGAATGCTCTGGTACCATTTATCCCATTGCATATTAACATAATTGGATCTGTAGAATACCAGGATTTTAAGCATGGATCAATTGAAAAGACTTGCATGAAGCCTGTTCTGGGACAAGTCTCATAACATGAGATGCTATTTTATTTTCAGCTTTTAAGAGATTGTATCCTCCATTTTAATAGCATCTTACTTTTTGATTATTTTCATATCTTGTGTCACGTAAGTTCCATAAATTCATTTTGCATAGCATAGAGGGTACCTTGGCTTCTGTCCATTTTGATAGATTCCCTCTTCCTCTATTACATAAAATAAAAGATAGATAATTCTCTTTTTTTGCTACTTTAAATGTTTATTATGTACTTCTTTATTCAACTTTTTAAAACTAATGATAAGCTCTCAAATACCAGACAAATTCCAGTGCTAGCTTCTCCATTATTTTGTGGGTTTTTGCTATGAACAAGAAAGCTACAGCATGTAATAATTAAATGGAGCTGTACCATGAATTAGGGGTCTCCAAACTTTTTGGGCAATTGGCATATTTTTATTATGTGGTCTCCACTAAGAAGCAGCCATCTGGAACACGTGTGGCTGATTTCCTGTACTATCCTTATCTAGAGAAATTCCAAGAAATTGGTCTTTTCATCAGTTCCTTGGCTTTGTTGTGATCACTAGCTCTGGTTTCACAAAGCCATCTTCAGTTCACTATACCTCTCCTGGAAGTCCCTATCAATGTCAATTCTAAGTGTAGTTAATGTACATATTGTCATTAGTCTCAACTTCTTTATATTTAAATTTTGTCCCATTTTTTCTCATGTGTTCCTTGACTTTCATGATTAGAACTTGCAGACCAGAATAATGTTATCACTATTTCATGACCTGGTCCATTTCACAAAGCTAACAGATAGCATATATTTCTGTAGATCTGGTTATTTGTAGAGATAATGTGTCATGCCCCTGGTGGAGACTGACTCTGAGGGAGAGGAGGAACAGCCAGCAGGGAGTGGAAGTGTGGCTCCAGAGGTGGTGAAGGAGGCTGGGGAAGGGCAGAGGCCAGCTGAGCAATCAGAGGAGGATCCAGGCCCATCCCCTNGCATGCAGGGAGGAGAGGATCAGGGAAAAGTGTGGTCTACTCGGGAGGAGAGGGCCATGATCCTCCTCATGGGTTGCAGCTGTGAGCTATGTATAAGAGTTTGTAACTGCGTGTTCACAGGCGCTGGAATCAAATTAGTGCTTTCTTTGGATGAGGCTTATCTTTGTTGGCGTTCTTCCCATGGACTCTCCCCAGTTATCTTCCTGGAATGTGTGATTAATTATCTTGGTTTGCCTTGGAACTCTCGTGAATGCAGTTTGTTTTTGGTTTCCTTTTGCTTCATTATCTACTTTTTGAATTTAAACTGTGCCTAATAAAACAGCGAAGTTAAGCATTACAAGACCTTGATTCATGTTTTAGTCTTTATGTTATTTTTGAGACACTATGGGTCATCACATTATGTTTTATTATTTCTTCAGATTTGAGAGAAATAAAAGGAACTTTGGAAGTGTTTGAAAAGTTAGTACTGATCCAAATTTGTCATTGCTGTCTTCATAATGCAGTAGACTTTAATATATAGATTAAACACATAGTTCCATATTGAAATATATTTTAAATGCATCTTCCTGCTGCATCATCTTGGAGAAAAGCACTGCACAAATTGCTAACAGCTCCATACCTAATTGAAGGTGCACTGCAAATAAATAGTTGAACATACAGTCATGTAAAAAGTAACTACATCCTCTTTGAATTATATTGTTGTCTATGGCTTCTTAATTTTTGTTTTCTTTTTGTAAAATAAATGATGACATGGTATAATATATCATGTGTTGTTGTTCAACTGTGGTTGCATTTTCCTACTTCTAAGAACTGCTAAAGACCAGATGATTTTTATTATGTCCTGATATGTAAAATCATAGAACACGAAGAGATTTCTATTTACTTTTTCACATAACTGTATATCAGCTATCAGGATGAAAAGTTAACTTGCCTACTATTAAATTTAAAGCAGAGTTATAGCTTTTTTATGTGGCAACTTTGTGCAGGTGTTAGACTTCTCCTTATTCATATTTTCTCTCACCACTTCTTTAATGCTTGAAAACGGGTAGGTAAACTACAAGGCATGTATGTGTTCAACTGCATAATTGGATGTTTTGTTTTACAGGATGAACTTGTATTACTTTTTGCCATTACAGCCAGATAATCTATTATCCTTCCTTTATATGTCATTTGCTATTGCAATAATGATGGAAAAAGTGGGGCAAATAATGAAATAGTGTCATACCATTTTGATATAGGTTTTTTCTCCACTTTTCAAATGCATTATGGCCCCCATATGTTTACATGTAGAAGAACCTCAGTAGCACTGACATAATAAACACATCATGGTTTTGAAGAAATAACCAGATTCTGCTAAAACCTTGAATTCCAAGAACATTTCCAGACTCATCTAAAATGGTTCCAATGCAATTATCTCAAAGGTTTTACATCCCAAGAGTGTACCTGAATGAATAACTTCAGCAAAATTCACTTATAATAAAAGAATCAATCCAGATTTCTATATTTTATTTCATTTTTCAATATGCAGGTTGATATACTGTATTTGCAATCTCAAAAGTCACATTTTCACATATATCATATTCCTATTTTTGATGCTATAGATGATTGAATGGAGCAAGGGTAGAAGATATGAATATAGGAAAGTCAATGTTGAATCAAAATAAAATTGAATATTAAAGTGGGTTCTCAGATAAACCAGGCATGTAAGTTAAATAAAATATGGAAACTTCTCTAACACTCTGCCTTCTTTGCCTAGAATGTATTTTCCACAGAATAGAAATTTGTAGTTTAGCATTGAACTGTGGGGTCTTTGGTGCTCTTTGAGCTTGGTGGTTTCCTTGCAGATATTTCATTACCAAACTAGATAACATCATCAATGCACTGATTATGTTACTTAGTTTGGTAATGAAAAATCTGCAAGAAAATCACTAAACTCAGAAAGCACATTTTTCACACTGTCTTCTAAATCATGATATAGGGCACATTGATAACATTGATGCACTGATAAGGGAAATCCAATTTTATACAGGAAAGGCAAGGGGAAAATAGAGGACATAACTTAAACCTTCTTGCAATTACAATTGATTTCTACTATCACATTATATCACAATGTTACTTCAATAAGAAACAGGAGTTATCAGCCTGTGCCATGCCAGAGCTGCCAAACATCCACATTTAGTAACTATAAAGTGCATTGGTAGTAAGTAAGGATGTAGGATTTTTGCTAAGCAATTTTCTACCATTCTCCTTGATTGAGAGGTGGAATTATCCCCCTTCATAGCTATACCTCCCATTTTAACTTAATCTTTTATTCAGAATAATTAAAGGGAAAGGAAAAGGAAAGGAAAAAATGAAAATGAAAAATTGTGGTGAAAATAATAGAAACCACAATAAATACATTTTCAAAATCTGCACAGTTTAGACAGGACATATTTGATATTCTTATTCCTCATGCTATAGATGATTGGATTGAACAGGGGTGGAAGAATCGAATACAGAACAGTCACCCCAAAATCTAGGTAAGAACTGGTGTTAGAGGAAGGTTTCAGGTAGGCAAAGATTCCAGTTAATAAAAACATAGATACTACTATAAGGTGTGGAATACAAGTTGATAAGGCTTTTTGCCTTCCTTGTTCAGAAGGGATTCTTAGCACTGCCTTGAATATCATGGCATAAGATACAATAATAAAAGTAAAACAACCTAATCCTACAATAGCACTGACCACAAGAACTCCAGCTTCAACAAGATTGAACCCAGAGCATGATAGCTTTAGCAACTGTGGAATTTCACAATAAAATTGGTTGACCACATTAGAACAAAAATGGATTGAAAAAGTGCCAGTGGTATGCAACATTCCATAGACAAGATTAGCAGCCCACACCAGAATCATCATTTCAGTGCAGGCTTTCCAATTCATAACCTTCTCATAGTGCAGTGGATGGCAAATGGCAACATACCGATCATATGACATGACTGTCAGAAGGGATAAATTAGAACCCAGAAAGGAGACAAAGAGAAAAACCTGAACAATACAACCAGAGTAAGAAATGTATCTGGTATCTATGAGGGAATTCACCATGGATTTGGGAACAATGACAGAAACAGAAGCTACATCTTGCAGAGCCAAATTCATCAGAAAGAAGTACATGGGTTTGTGTAGTTGCTGGTCAAAAGCTATTGCAGAGATGATGAGAAGATTTGCTGTTGTAATTGCCAGGTACAACACAAAAAATAAAAAGAAATGTAACAGTTGCAATTGCCTAGTTACTGAGAATTCCAAGAGCAGAAAATAAGGTATTGTGGTTTGATTATTCATGTTTCATTCACAACAAAATTGCATGGCATAACTGCAAGGAAGCAGAGAAGATACAATTAGATAAAATTTGGTAAGTAGCATTTTGATATGTGCTGAGATCAGAAAACGAAAGTAAAAATAAAGCATTGACAGAAGAAATAGAGGATGAATAGAAGATCAGAGCATAGGAAAAATAAATATAGGATGGGCATATATGGTATTAGAGCATACACTTGTCAATTTCTATCCATCTGTTCTAAAGAAACAGCTACCTACTGCACATTTTCCCCGTAATTCTTCTTCCAGCTCTGTTATTTTATGTACTTATCAAAAGGAGTACCTAAAATTAGAAAAACCCAACTGACTCAATTGTCAACCATGGAAGATTACTGGGACTATTTGAACAAGTCACAATTCCTCACCACTTGTACAAAATTGTTGAAGTGTTGGGAAATTAAAGGATGTGTGATGTATATAGGCAAGACAAAAAATGATGATTGGAAACTAATCATGGAGAGAAGCAACCTAGAATTAAAGAGAAATTTCCTAATGGTGAGAGCAATTAATCAATGTAATAATTTTCTTTCAAAAGCTGTGGGTGCTCCATCACTGAAGGCTTTCAAAAAGAGACTGGACAATCATTTGCCTGAAATGATATAGGGTCTCCTGCTCAATCGGGGTTGGTCTAGAAGACCTCTGAGGTCCCTTCCAACTCTATTATTCTATGTTCCATGAATGTGCTCTGTGCTTCTAGAGGAAAGACAGTGTATATTTAGCAAATAAATATTAAAATACATTGCAATCCCTTTTACTTCAAAATCTTAAGAGCAGAAATTGCCCTCTTGTGTAATGTGTGTGTGTGTCTGTGTCTGTGTGTTTATATGAAATACACATAGAAATGTTTTTTTTTCCTCTAGCAGCTTTTTGGCTGAAAAAATTAGGATATATAGCCTTCAAAACAATACATAAATACTAGATTCCTAAACATGTATTTAATTGTATATTATTTTTTAAAAAGAAAAATACAACTTTACTTACCAATTAACTGTTATTTTGATATTAAACAAAATTATCCTACTATAAAAGGCACTTAATCAAAAGAAATGAGATATTAGCAGGAATAAATTAATAAATCCCATTGCCCAATAATTAAAAGGAAAATGAAAACTCAATCTGAAAAAGAAGTCTCCCATCCAATATAAATCTATATTCTTTCCGGGAGAGAGTGCCCAAAAAACAATACACAATCTATTACAGTTATAATATTTAAAGAAATAAATAGAAACAAATAAAGAAGACATTTAGACAAGTTACTATTCCTTTCTCTTTATTCATATCTATGGAGATTGTGAAATGATTTTGCAATTGCTAATTTTCCTATCAATGATCAATTCATTTCAAAATTATTTTACATTCCTGGAGATCTGGTCTAAATTTCTGCAAATTATAGCTTAAAAGGTATATTTGCAGCTACAATTTAGAAATCTATGCTGATTGGATTTTGATTCATAATATATTTAAATCTCCAAATTTTTGAAAAATAATGTTAAAAAATGTTGCCTGTCCCCAGAAACTAGATTATTTTCATTACATCAGAATACTACTTTATGCAAACATTTAATTCAATTCTCTTCCCAGTGGAAAATGTATAAAGTCAAAATTTATAATGATATCACATCAGTTATATTTAAATAAATACCATTTTGCTTCAGAAAAGAAAATTCTTTTTCTGTTACACGTTCAATCTATAACAGACTTACAATTTTTCTCCATAAATTTTGTCTTCTGGTATATATGATTGGAAGTATATTAATTATCTATCCACTAAATAAATGCTGTTCCCCTAAATGTCATGTAGTGAAACAGGTATCTGCAGTCTAGGATGTTCTTATTCTGAATGCTTATTAATATCTGTTTTGTTTCCCTCAAGGATCTTGTACACCAAAATAAAACTGACTTCTGTGTGCTGATTAACATAATTGACCAATAAATATAATCTCAGAATACTAGACCGTTAATTACATTGCCTAGTAATATTTCAGAATAATGTAAACAGAATTTGGAACACAGTCATAGCAGTAGTCCAAAATGTGTGAAATATTGATCAAATGAGAACACTTATCTGAAGCATATTCTATAACAGATTTCCTCACTTGGGATATCTACCTTTTAAGAACCCATCCTCTGTTCTATCCATGAAAGCTGGGAAAGAGCTATGAACTTAACCCATCATGAACAGAGAAATGGAAAATTTAAGAGAAAGGACAGAAAAGAAGTTTAAGGACACCCACAGAAACCTAGTGGAGTCCTCCTGAACTCCAACTCCTGCTTAAAGAGCTGGAGCAACCATGCTTAGGAGGGATTTGCTCAGCTTCAGATTGTGCTTTGATCCTTTCCTGGATAGAGAGGCTCTCCGCTTGGTCACGTATGTCCTGGTCACCTTCAATTTACATTATAGTAATGTTGGCTACCTACATGGTGCTATCCTTGAAGAGTATCCAGAAACTTATGCTGGTACAGAATAAAGCTGCATGCCCAAAAAGAAGCATAACACCCAACTGCATTGGGTGCCAGTTTGATTCCAGGTCCAATTCAAGGACCTATAGGTATAATAGAAATAATATAGGTTATTAAAGATCTACATGGGTGGGGCCAGGCTATCTATAGAACCATCTTCATCCACTACATGGACCCATTTCACTTGGTCAGGCAGGAAAGGTATGTTGCAGAGCCAATCAGTTAAAGAACTTCAACTGGTGAGGTCCAGGAAAAAAGCCTTCTTGGCCTTTGCCTCTGTCCTATGGAATATTCTCACCTCATAGGTGATGCAGGCCCCCACATTCATTCCAAAAGAGAGTCAAGCATAGTGCTATAGTCTCATATGGGGAACCAGAGGAACACACATCACTGATTCTGGCCAATGCCCTGAAATCCCTCCCTTCATCTTTCAATTAATTTTATCAACATCTAATACTAACCTCTTTCTAAATTCTTAACTTTTAAAGCCTTTTAAAAATATTTTATTGTATACAACCCAGAGTCCATTGCTGAGGGAGATATGAAAATTAAGTAAATGAATAAAATAAAAATATCACCATGTATTCTTCTGCTGACGTTTCTTCTAAAAGATAAATATAAAAATATAATGGTGACTTGGGCTACTCTATAAGTAATTGTTTCCTTATTTATGCAACTTGCTAAAACATATTGTTTTTCTTAGTTTGGGGGTCAATATGTTATTGTGAATTTACTTAATAATTTTTATAACCGTGATTTATGAATTAGTTCTGAGATTTTAACAAATCATAACATTCCACAATAAAACATAATTATAATTATAGTGTGAAATTATAGTGTGAAATACAAAACCATTTCTGAAATACAATATTTCAAGCAATTTCTTCTATTTATTTATTTATTTATTTGTCAAACAT